>MU155289.1:0-76207 GCA_015484465.1 Pholiota conissans
AACTGCCGCGGCAGTGTTTGATGACTTTTACGATGACGACGACGACGATGCGATTTGAAGGACATATTCAAGATTCCGGGGGTGCGTTTTGTTATCTTTTCTTTTCTTCTTTTTGCTTTCTGTGCTGCGCTTGCGGGGGTGTGTTAGAATTATTGATTCAAGCGCATCACATGATGACTTGTGGCGCCGTTGGGCGCTTTTTGTTTTCGCTTTCTTATATAGGTGGCTCTGGCATTTGTCCTGACATCTTCATTTTTATATTTCTATCTACGTACTGTAACGGAGTCCATTTGTATTTAAGTAGTTCGAATGATTATTGGGACCTCGCGCGATTGCGAGGGTCCCTGTTCAACCCGAGTAAACGATAGCGACACGTTTATTTTAACAAACTATTACATACATTTTCCCATCTAGTGTACTGTACCATTTCGAATTGTTCGGCCAGGGGAGGGACATAGGACAAGGTGGACGAAATGTGAATCACGGCCACATCCATTGGGACATGGCCCGATCTCCCGCGCCCTACGTGTACCCGCATGACTGCGGTCTAGGAATTGTGTTGAGCAATCAAGTGGTATTGATGGTCTCAAGGCATTCATGCGGGTGGCGAGGATAGCCAGAAGGCGCTGATTATGATACCGGTAGAGAGGGTACTCTAACGCGCTGCGGTGGAAAGGGATCAGATTCATCTCGTGTTATGTATAAATAACATACAAGCAGCCTGTCCAACGCTTTTGCATTACATAATGTACGGCCTCTTGAAAGCAAGATGGCGTTCCGAATCATGACCATGATGGGTGATATTAGGGCGCATGAATGGATTCTAAGTTGGACCATCCGTCGTAGACTTTTCTGCTATCAAAAGAATCACGACCGTTGTGGCACGCTAAGATGTTCTAAATCACGCATAGATATCAGACCAGGCTAACAACCCACACATGACTTCCGACCAGCGAGAGCATATATTTACTCTCTACTTCTACTGCTGTCTTGACATTTCGTTCCCATACTTCACTCTTCCATAGTAGCACAACAGCATGGACTATAGCATAAACGCAACAGCGTTCCACGAATCGCTCATGGAAAACGGCTACACTGAGAGCGAAGAATGGTCTACTATATCCACCAACCTCCATGTTTCAATCTTTCAAGCTCTTCTGATGGGCAAGTTCGATTATTTGACCTATGAAGGTTACACAACAAATATGACCAATCCTCACAGGAATCTATACCGCACTTTTTGCAGGAACTATATATGCTTATTGTATGCCCTCACACTTTATTTATGTATACAAAATCACCTCACTAGATTCGTATATGTATACAGTAACTAAACAGCCTTCCAAGCACTACATTGTCCCAATCACTGTAACCATGCTATACCTCTGCAACCTAGCGATTTTCGGCGTTCAATGGTATACCACCAAATTACAGTTCGTCGATAACTACACATACTGGGACCCAGCCTTTTTGGCTATGTCTAGTAGGACGCCACTATCAGGGGCAACAATGACTGTGGGATCTATAATAAACACAACATCTCTGGTGCTCAGTGACGGGTTACTCGTAAGTGCATAACTCAAAAGTGAACAATGTTTCAATGTTACTGATGATAGTTTAACAGATATGGCGATGTCACAACTTATGGAACTGTTCTTTCCGCATAATATCAATACCAGTGTTCCTGACTATTGGGGAAGCAGGTGAACATTCCTCAAGTATGAAATCAGTACCTCCAAAATTAATGAGATCATCAAGTGTTGCTGTTGACGCAAGTATGTAATGGAGCAATGGTGCCATTGACAACAAGAGCAGGGGAAGATACCTTGGCTGTAAACAAAGCATCGGCAGCAGCACTTCTAATAGCAGGATGCACGACAACCCTCACCACAGCACTGATTACCTACAGAATCCGCTCATTTTTGGTACACCAAGAAATACGATCACCGAAATTCAAGCATATCATTGATATCGTAGTGCAATCTGGTGCTGTATCTGCGCTTTCATTATTAGTTTTGGCCATATCAAATATAGCCAGCATTCCAATACAACACACTCCGACGAACATTCCTCTATATGTCTTTAACAGTTGGACAAGTATGTTTGTGTTTCCTCTTTCGGTACGTAAATTCACCTACCCTTGAATGTTAACAACCTAATTATTGATTTAGGGAATATCAACTACGATCATGGTCGCCCGAGTCGCCACACTCTCCAATGATACCAAGTCCAACACAACATTGGTGCCTTTGACTGGACTCCAATCCTAAAGCTCGTCCAGATAAAGGAGAAGACGTATCTGTTATCTTTAATATATGCAGCGATACCGCCTGGTCTTGGGTAGTTGAAGGTAGTTAGGTGCAAGAATCTTGTAATTCTCGTTTTGCTAGATTATTAATGGAGCGCACGTAATTCGGACAAAATAGAGTAATTCAGAACGTTGCTCATTGAAATTTCAAGTGTCACCAGAATTCCGCCAAAGATCTTAATAAACAATAGCATAACTGAGAGAAATTGAAGTCACGGCGAGCATTTCAGTGTCAGGCTAGCAGGAAGAAACCAACAGATGCCGCGCCTAGGAAGAGACGATTAACCTCAAATTCCACGTACTTGCTAGTTATACCGACGAGCAACGAAGGTACAAGTTCTGGATATAAACAAACTGTCTAGCCTGAAAATAACCTCCGCTCGATGTACTAAAAGACGAAGAAGGAATCCACTGAAGAACTTACTCACCGTCAAGAGACGTTTAAATATCACTTACAATCCATACTACGTGTCATAGCAGCTTGTGCACCGAAGAATTTGATATAGAGAACTGAAGTCGGAGTGATGAGAGAGATGAATGCTCGAATCGACATGCCACCAGAAAAAAGGACAGCAGAAATCGGAAAAGAAACCGCCACATACACGGGACTGATCGAGAAGCAGCCGCGGGGACGCTTGGCGCTACGGGAGTCCGAGTGGGGAAATATTCCCCCCGAACACTTATATACTTTTGAAATACTTCAATATGTTAGTTTACGTTCTCAACAACACATTTCAGCATTCTATTAGAGTTTATAACACTTGTTTTAATCCCAAATGCGTGAAGAGGTCTATTGACAGATGACGGAAGGGATGTGAGTGTTGCGAGGAAACGGATCACGTATGAGCAAGGGCGCCAGTACATTGTGGAAGAGCCTTGATTGAGGTGGCGCAACGACGATTTGTGTATCGCAGAATTTCCATTCGGACAAGAATCAGTCGCGAAGTAACAGAGATAAAGGGAGGGACGATATTTCGGCACAAAAAGATCTGTTGCTCAGGATGCTGGAGTATACGTTAGTTAGGTATGTGAAGCTTTGGATCATTCTATGACTCCAAGAAGACGGAGAGACGTGGACCACTGAGACGCTACGAGCGCCTATTAAGGACGGGGTATGTATCAGCAATTAAAGAAAAGCTCAAGTAGATGGGAGATCCAACGTGCCCATAAATATATGCACGTCTACCTCAATGCTGTACTGCCTTCGACTCTTCCTCAAACAACTCCGCCTCATTATTAATCAATAAACACTCTTAAAACGTTCAAGGGACGTAGGGCTCCCGAAGAAGCATAGCCTTTATTTGAAGTAAGTAGCAGGAGCTAGCTGCGCTTGAGATTCAGAGGAGAGAAACATATCAGCAACTCATGATTGACAATATGAAGAAAGAGATGTACTGGTAAATACATATATGCCACATCTACCTACATGCCCAACCTTCGCCCACTCTTCTGAATCCGCTCAACTTCCCCAAGCATTGGATGTGGGTCAGGTACCGAGGAACAGACGTGAGCGGACGACGGGGACCAGATAGCGACAGACGTAATAAACTGGGAACGACATATCAGCGACAAAACAAGGCAACTACAATAAATGCAACGTACCAACCCCATCTACACATTTGTCTCCGGAAATGGCAATGCGATGCCCCAAAGCGACCCATCATGACCCAGTCTCCATCCTACAACAATGTTCGTGGGCACGGCGAGGGTAGGGACGGCGTTGGATATTGGACGTTGAATGTACACGGAGAGATTACCCGAGCTATACGTACCGTTCTCCCAGCCAAACATTCAGAAGCTAAACTGGAGCGCGCATGCTATGGACGAGTCGCATGTTGAATAAAGGCGAAAGAAGACTGGACAACGGAAGGGATGACGCACGGTGGAAAACATTACTGAGGACTCCTCTCGCGATCAAACAGATTGCATACAGGGTACAGTAGACCACGGCGCCAGCGAAGCACAAAAGTCCTAATCGTAGTAAGGCAATGATTAGCCGAAAGGAAAGAGGCGTATGGGAAGCAAAACCGGGGTGCGATGAATGGTGAGCAGGCCGATGCGAGGGACCTCGGGAAAGACGACTTCACAAACAGACACGGATACAACAGACGCAGGATGAGACCATTCCTTGCATGAGGACCGAGCGATATTGTCCAGCAGAGGCAGGCGAACCGGAGGGCGCAGAGAGCCGTTGGAGCTGATAAAGTAGCGGCATCAAGTCAGCAACACGCGGCAATGACAATGAACGAAAGCGTACCCAGAGCGACGCACGCATATATACAGTACACATCAATGTCCGTATAGCGTCCTATTCAGTCCATCTTTCCGTTAAATCTGTCTTCTGTCCACGACCAAGAGGTGAAGAGGCGAGAATGGCGCTGAGCTTCGGGGAGATATGTGTGTGGCGACGTGTTGATGAGTCGGTGATAACCAACGAGTAACTCGTTTGGGAACATAGAAACTACAAAAAAGTCATGCGAGAGCGAGTGTGCTGACGAGGAGATCCTAGCGAAGTATTTAGGGAGAGAGAGATGGAAAGAGCCAAGGCGGCCATGCCCGCAAGTAACCCATCTTGTTTGGTTACATCCTTCGACATAAACAATCAGCGAGGACCATGGATGTCGACGAACTCTGGATCTGCCAGCACGATTTTTTATTTTATCAACGCCTATATTTCTATCAACGCCGATATCCATTCAACTTCATGTTATTAAATACCGACACGATCACTCCACAGGCCCAATCAAACCGACGCACATACCGAAGGACAACGCATACCAGCAACAACGAGCCTGTCACGAAGAATACACCGAAGATAGACTGCGGAGGTTGGATAGACACATTGCAGGTTGACGGCGGCGAGGGCGTGGTTTCGGGGGGACGAAGGGATCTATGAACTTACGCGGTTGGTGCGTGAGTAGGTTGGTTATGGGTGCGGGTCTCTCCAAGCTTACTTACCTGCGGGTAGATGCCTTCTTGTCCGTGATCAATGAAACCTGGAGTCAGCGGAGGCTATCCTGGGGCGATTTAATATCGCAAACGATGCGTTTAACATGGTTAGGTGCGTATATTCGGCGAATCCTCTCTTACCAAGCGCTGATAATCGACTAGACATACTTATAAACGATCAGTATCAGAACCGGACACGAGGAAGGGAAGATCGTACCTCGACTCGCGTCCTGTCCTGAAGAAGGCATTTGACATCACTGTGGATGTGCTCCACCTAGAGAGAAAGAAGTGAAGGTCAGGGAGAGGATGGGGATTGGCCACCGCCAATACAGGTATGTACGTTACATGCTTGCATCCTTTCTTCGTGTTTACTTCCAGTAATCTGGCAGAGGCCGTGCAGGAACGTAGCCTCGTAGCCTTCGAGTTGTTGGAAGCGCCGCCACCACGTTGTTGTTGTGGTCAACGACAGGCGTGACGTGTCGAGTCTCGGGGCGTGAGTGAGTGAGTAAAAAGGTGTTTCATACTAGGAAATGACTCCCGTTATTAATATAGCAGCACAGATCATTCATCGTCATTGTCGTCGTAGGGCCAAATCGCGAAGAGGTGTGAGCACCGTGTCGTGTCGATGATCAACGACACAGATGATGGCGCGTTGTGTAAACTGTTGTGAAGGCAGAGAGGTTGGAAGTAAGCAATCGAATCATTATTTCGTACAAGGACTTCACTCATCCAATTTCGTAGAATATCATATTGAATCCCTCGTTGTCGTCAGTGCCAGCACCACTCGATCTTTATCGTCGTGTGTTCGGACTGGAGTGTCGACACCACATCATCACCGAGTACGAGCAGGGGTATCCACATACCGAACCTCTCGATAGAATTGCATCTAGAGGTTCGTGAGCGAGTTTATACGTTGTAAGAATTAACCCTTACCCAGATTTGAATTCCTCATCCTCGTCATCTGAAGGCGAGTGTACTATATAATTCAGTCCTACGCTAGGAACAGAAACGATAAACGATATAAGCACCAAATCCGGGGAGTACAACGAACGGCTTTGCTAGGTGAGGGTTAGATCATCCCACGACGCAACATTATCGCGACGTCGGTGACAGGAGGATGTGTACCGGAATATTCGTCACTGCGCGTGACGATGAGCGGCTGCGGTTACAAGGTGAGGAAGACGTCAGGACAGCAAGGAAGAAGGCGACTGACCTCGACATGCCATTCAGCAGGGCGCGCCAAACTACGTCACGTCGTGGCCGGACCGGTTGACACCTAAAATTCCCTGCGCTATTTTGCGCTACCTCCACCGATATTCTTCCTCGACTGCCATTTCCCTAACTTCTACTTCCACGATACCTCGGCTCGCTGTGCAGCGGGTATCATCACATGTATCCCGAGTGCATGTGTTGCTTGAACACCCCCACAACATCGACTTCTCATTGAACCCCCATGACGACGCTTTGAAAGTCATACCAAACGCCAGCGAACATCATCCTTCTCACCCTTTCGTCCCGTGTGCGCTCGCTTTCTCCGGGACTTAATTGGCCTGCAGACATGGAGAATAGTTGGCCTGAACTGAAAATACTATTTAAAAGGCTACGATATATGCTCACATTCCCCCACGCAAAATAACCAAACATGCGCGCTGACCTCCTCGCCCTAGGTCTTGCTGCCACCGTTTCTCTGGTCGCAGCAGGGCCCTGTGATATCTACGCCTCCGGCGGCACACCCTGTGTCGCCGCGCAC
The DNA here is from genome assembly GCA_015484465.1 of Pholiota conissans. Classification (NCBI taxonomy): domain Eukaryota; kingdom Fungi; phylum Basidiomycota; class Agaricomycetes; order Agaricales; family Strophariaceae; genus Pholiota; species Pholiota conissans. Next base: position 7,008 of record MU155289.1, read on the forward strand.
AGCACCACTCGCGCCCTCTTCAGCGCTTTCAGTGGATCGCTTTACCAAGTCAGACGCGGATCCGACAACACTACGCTCAATATCGGGACGCTCTCCGCCGGCGGTGTCGCCAACGCCGCTTCCCAAGACTCCTTCTGCACACGCACGACCTGCCTCATCACCACCATCTTCGACCAGACCGGGCGTGGCAACCACCTTACGCAGGCACCGCCCGGCGGCGCGGCCAACGTCTTTGACAACCTCGCCAGCGCGACTGGCGCACCCGTTACGCTGAACGGCCAGAAAGCGTATGGCGTCTTTATCTCGCCCGGCACTGGCTACCGCAACAACGCCGCGACCGGGACCGCGAAAGGTGACGCCCCGCAGGGCATGTACGCCGTCTTCGACGGGACGCACTTCAACAGCGGCTGCTGCTTCGACTACGGCAACGCCGAGACCAGCTCCCGCGATACGGGCAACGGACACATGGAGGCCATCTACTTCGGAACGGAGAGCTTCTGGGGCTCGGGCTCTGGAAGCGGTCCCTGGATCATGGCTGATCTCGAAAATGGGCTGTTCTCCGGCGCCAACCCGAAGCAAAACACCGCCGACCAGACGATATCCGACCGCTTCGTCACCGCCATCGTCAAAGGCGAACCCAACCAGTGGTCCATTCGCGGTGGTAACGCCGCCTCCGGTGCACTCTCGACCTTCTACAGCGGCGCGCGCCCCAGCGTGTCGGGCTATAACCCGATGTCAAAAGAAGGCGCCATCATTCTCGGAATCGGCGGCGACAACAGCAACAGTGCGCAAGGAACGTTCTACGAAGGTGTCATGACCACCGGCTACCCGTCCGACGCCACCGAGAACTCGGTACAGGCCAACATCGTCGCCGCAAAATACGCCACCACGTCTCTGACGAGCGGCACCACAGCGTTCACTGTCGGATCCTCCATCTCGTTCCGCGCTACTACCGCATGCTGCACGACGCGCTTCATCGCGCACACCGGCGCGGCCGTCAACACTCAGGTCGTCTCGTCATCGAGCGCGACGGCGCTCAAGCAGCAAGCCAGCTGGCATGTGCGCACCGGCCTGGGCAACAGCGCATGCTTCTCTTACGAGTCCGTCGACACACCCGGGAGCTTCATCCGCCACTCCGCCTTCGCACTCGTGGTCAATGCCAATGACGGGAGCAAGCAATTCAGCGAAGACGCGACGTTCTGCCCGGAGGCTGGTTTGAACGGACAGGGCAGCTCGATTCGCTCGTGGAGTTACCCCACCCGGTTCTTCCGTCACTTCAATAACGAGCTCTTCGTTGGGAGCAATGGAGGCCCTGACACCTTCGATGCCACCGCCTCGTTCAACGACGATGTGAGCTGGGTGGTCAGCGCCGGCTTTGCTTGAGTCCGCGGAAGAGAAGAAAGTGGCTTGGACTGTGTAGCTTACATAGCAATTATAGCCCCATTGTAAATAACCCCCGATTGTTATACCATGTTATACCGTCAATTGGAGAGAACACGAAACATGTACTTACTAAAAACTTTCACTTCCGACTGAATCAACGAGCGCAGAACAGTGCTTCGGGTCCCACAAAATTCCAGACTTGCATTGCTTATCAACTCCGTCAATGGATGGTAGTAGTCTTCCACCCCGGTATGTGGCTTCCCAATTGCCTCTAACAAGACAAACTTTATCTGCAACGTTAAATAGACACATTCGATACAATTCGGAAGACTCGGTAAGCAGCACCTTCTTCGCTCTCCTTTTCATCTCCGTTCAAACTTCGTTTCGCAAGTTTTTTTCGTCGATAGGTCGTCCATCGCTGGCTGGGTCCGAATTGTCGTCCATGGATCGAGTGATTTCGACTGGATTATTTTCAGTCGATCGGTGCGTAGAACGTCCGGGCCCTTGGAATCGGAGACCAGACAGATGGACTGAACTTGAAGGATAAGTAGTATCAGCTGCAAGCAACGCTACTCGAGCAACCATGACCGTAGTTGAGATTCCCTGTGAGGTTCGTAAGCTCCCTAAACCTGATTTGTACACAGAAGTAGCACGTACTGCAATAGCAAAATTCAAGAGCTGGCCATAGTCGTCAAAAGCGATGTTGCGAGGATTCAGAGTCGCTGAACCGGGCACTACACCAGCCATGGCGGCGGTAAACTGAGAAAGGGCATACACTGCTCCTGATTGAATGACTATATCCATGACATGCTTGAATCGCCGGGAAGACAGGCCATCGCGTTTTGTGACAGTATAGATTCTGAACGCGATGAGGAGCGTCGTGACAAGAGTAGTGGCGAATGACATGAAGAACGCTGCTGAAAGCACTGCATTGATTGTATTCGCTAATGCCTCGGGTACGATTTGGTTGCTGAATTTTGCGTTGAATGATATCTCAGCGCAAAAAAGAGCTGGGAAATTCTTCATGTTAGTCGCGGACTTACATCAAGTCTATACAAACAGAGCTCTCACCTGATTCCGCGAGGAGCAGAAGTACTGATAGCGCAATGATACGGAACGAGCGATCCCACACATGGAAGCAGCGCCATATCTGTTCGAGTGCCCTCGTAAGTCGCAGACATTTATCTCCTACCCAACGGCATTAGATATACTCACAAGCAGCCCATCAGCAATTACGAATGTGATGGTGTTTGACACGTTCACAGCGATAAGCAGCCAGCCTGGACTATCCGACAGGGCAATGAAGACCGAGTCTCGCGTCTCTCCATTGTTGATGAATTGCCACTTCGTTAAGTACCACTGGAAGGCGGTCTGCGCGATGCTGCTCAGATATAACACGGTGATGGCTATCGGGACTGGGTGGTATTTAGATGGATTTTTGATGACTATAGACGCATCAGATCAATTCTTTCCATGTAAAATTCTTTATCGTCGTACAATAGACGTATAGAGTCTCGAAGTAGATTATAGTATACATCCCTGACAAATGTAAATCAGCTCTGGCGCACAATATGTCCAAGTAAAAGTACCTTACCGATTAGCAAGGACAGCGCAATGGAGGTATTGAGATTGTCACTGAGCTCGGACGTCTCGACAGAGACAGGTATTCCAAGTGCTGACATCGTGATGAGCTCGAAGAGGGGAGGTGGCATGCAAACCAGTGGACAACAGACGCTGTTGAGTCCGAAAAAAGGATCATTTAATCACGCCTTTTGTACTCCAGAAATTAGCATATTTTAATATGAAGAAGCGTCGTGAGTTGGCTTGTGGAATTATTTGTTCTGTAGCTTCTCTGAGAATATCAACGGCATTGATCCGTATTAAGTAGATAAGTTCTCATCATCACAACTTCTCTGCAAGGTGAGTGGGAGGCCGATGTCAGAGCTAGCATGACGGGGACAGTTTTGTTGGCTTGTGCGATCAAATTATCATCTTCAAGTATCATTCAATGTTGAACGTTGAATGATTGTTCGATGTGTTATAGCAAGTACTTATATCTGGAGTAAACATCACGCGCAAGGCACAGGCTTGAGATGTGTATTATTTTATCATACTCAATTTTCGAGTGTAGCCCTGCTGGGGTAACACCAGGAAGGTTATATTTGATCATGAACTTGCATGCAGAAGAATTCATTCCCACTGGAACTAATCGCCTGGGCCTCGAGCTTTGCGTTCAAGTTCTTAATCCGATATTATTAGATGTCATCATGTCCTTCATCTTATTCTGGCTCACGATTGGGAAATGTAGGGACAAAGCACGAAAAACACGAACGAAAAACGTTCCCATCAGCCTTGTCTGCCTATCACATTTCGACATGGAATTTTGATGTTGTCAGTTATTTTCACACCATCGGTCGATCATTGGTGAATGAGTGTCGAGGAATCTTAGAAAGACCGGATCAATAACGGATTTCCTTGAACGTTCTTAGGGTTACAGGCGGCTGACCAGGCTGTAAAGGTATGGGAGGCATGCACGCAGCGCGTCCGTCAAACATGCAGTGATGAGAGCGAAGGGGGAACCAGGACAGGACAAGACACTCACTGAGACAGCTTCTGAAGCGCAAATAACAAACGTGAAAAGATCCGACGACAGCGAGTGTTTCTGCAGGCGAAAACGGGGGTGAGACGGGGTGAAAAGCAACGAAACGAGCAAGTGCTGCGGAGAGAAGGGTTGAGCAAGAGCGGCAAGATTTCGGCACGCTGGTACGGGCTCAGGAGCCAATCAGAGCGGAGATGGCCGTCTGGCTGGGTCGTGCCGAGGACCGGGGTAATAGTACACAACAAAGTCTTGACCACCACCTCCGGCGCAAAAATGGCCTCTTTAAAAAAGGATAGGAGCTCGACGTGCTCTCAGCCTCGACGTCGCAGTGATCATCTTCGGTGCGTCTGTCGCGGGTCGTGATAGTTTGGCAGCAGTGATATTTTTTAAACATTTTTTTGCCGGAGCGGTGACGGTCGGAGCCCATTTACGGCTTCACGGCGCCGTGTAGGAGCTCAGAAACTGTCGCGTCCGTTTTCCCCCTTCGTATCTACTATAAGTGCATTACCACTGCCAGGTAGAGTAGATGGATTCTTGATCACTAATAGTATTAACGCATCAGATCAACTCATCCCATGTAAAAAATTCCTTAGCATTATACAATAGACGTATAGAGTCTCGAAGTAGATTCAAGTTATAGTATAAATTACATCCCTGACAAGTGTAAATCAACTCTGACGCACAAACTGTCCAAGAAAACGCGACCTTACCGCTTAACGAGGACAGCGCAATGGAGGTATTAAACGCGAGATCATCACCGAGCTCGAACGTCTCAACAGAGACAGGTATGCATTCTATTCCAAGTAAGTACCGACATCGTGAAGAGGGGAGGTGGCGTGGCAAACCAGTGGACAATGGACGCTGCTCAGTCTGAACTTTGAAGAAAGAATAATTTGATCGTGCGTTTTATACGCCGGAAATTAACATATTTTTATATGAAGAAGCGTCGTGATGTTATATTCGCGCAACACCTTGTTTTGCCGCCGAGGAGAGGATGGGGTCAATCGATCGAGAAGTGGGATGGGGACAAGAGGCGGGTTGGGAACGAGACGTGAGTTGGGATCGAGACGTGAGTTGCGGGTTCTTGATGAGGAGCGGAATGCAATGAAGCAGAGGGGAAGAGCAGAGGTACACGGACGCGCGTGCATATACTTTATGCGTAGAGTAAAGTAAAGTCCACAGCTGAGCCCAGTAGACGAGTCCATACCCGAAAAGTCACGATCAATCATACAGTAGCGGCAGTATCGCATAAATGAACACCGCACGTTCATCCCTCCAAAGTAGAATAGAAACAAAGCACCCATTAAAAGCCGATATCCGAAAGCCAAAAGCTGACAGGAGACATATATGTACATAGTGCAGAATACAGCAGCATACCCTCTCACCCCCACCCACAGCCACGGTCGATCGAGGTCCTCAGACATGTATCATATCCGGATCCTAGGGCGAAGGAGGTAACAGAATAGGACGAAGAGAGAATTTGAGAAGAGAAGAGAGGTTGAGGCTGGAGTGTCGAGTGTCGAGATGCGTAGCGTAGGCAGAGATAGAGGTAGAGGTAGAGGTAGAAGCGGGGTGGGAGCATGGAGCACAGAGAGAGGAGCGTGTAGCATCTATGCACGCATGCACAGCGAAGAAAGCGCGATAATCGGTGCGAATAGTACGTGGACAGTTGGATGGTGCCGGTGATGTTCGAGGTGGTCCAAGCCAATAACGACGACGATGCGAGACGGTCGAACGGCCAGACGCAAGAACACCAGTGCTGCGGCCGGCTTGCTGGTATTGGTGCTGGTGTTGGGATGATTGTATCTGAGATCTGAGCATTTATAAGATAGATATCCACTTCCCTATATACCAAAAAAAACTCAGAGTGCGCTCACCTTTCTCAGTCCCAACCCAGCCCAGCTCACGTCGTCGTCGTCGAAAAAGATGAAGACGAAGACGAACCCTTCTCGACGCATGGCAGCGCACCCTCGGCCCGAGTCGTCCGAAACGCCCGATGCACGACATCCAAGTTGAACGATTCCTCGGTTCATGGCATGGACGTTCACCTCGACCACGACAACGCGCCTAACGCGCTCGCTCAACCAAGCACCAGGACCAGGACTATGACCGAGAACGGAACCCACCCATGCACCACATCGAACTCCACGTACGACAAACGACGTCCCACAAACGCGTCATACCTGTCCACGCACGCACCCAAGTCCAAGGTCCAACCACACCTCCATGTCCAACACCGTGCAACCCAGCGCCCAGGCTATCTCAGCGTCCCTCTTCCCGTGCCCAACTCTCGCTGCAGCGCATCAACGCTTCCCTTCATTGATATGATCATGCACATAGACATCCCCCGATTCAGAGTCCACTACAAGCCCACGACCCGCCGTACATCCCGTCCCACCACAGCGAGCATCCCATAAAGCACCCACACGACGCTCCACGCCCAGTACGCAGGCGCATACACCCACCTCCCCTCTTCTCTCGTGCGTCGTTCACGCTGGTGATGGCCCGAGCTTACAACCAACACTGGATGAAGTGAAGGCACCCACTCACTGACTCTCGCTAGCACGTTCCGACCTCGTATGACAGTCCATACCCCGCCTCTCGTGTCCATGCGCTCCTAGTACGCCAATCTCTCCACGTCCAGCCTCTCCGCGTCGCGTCCTCGCCGTCCATCCACACCCTCTCCCTCCCCACGCTCCTCGAATCATACCTCTCGTCAACGTTTCCCAGCCGAACCCGCATCATCTCATCCCCCATCCTCCATCCCGGCCACATGTCTCCCTATTCCACACCCCTCCCATCCTATTCTCGACGCCACGTCTTCCGTTATCGTACCTCCGAACGCACCACCTCCTAGCCTCTCCTTCCCTCTCCTTGCTTCGTCTTTCTCTCTTATACGAAAAACCCATCAGCACTGTACCTGTATTCATCTACCTATCGCTCCTCACATACACACGCGCACTGCTAGTCGCCTCGTCCTCTTTCCGCTCTATACAACTCCTACGTCCATTCATCTTCTACTTTATATCTCGCGTCTTAAGTATGTACTCGTATACCATACCATACCATACCCACATCCTCCCACTCTGATTCTTACTGCCTCACACACATAAACCACCTCGATATCTCCCTCTTCCTCTTCTACTCACCGCCACATGGATCCATCCCATCCCATCCCATCCCATACACGCTATACACATACCCTCCGCCATCCTCTCATCGCGCTCGTTCTCATCAACACCATCAGTCAAGCTTCTGCTCCTTCCATCTTCACGCACGCACGCACACATTCCTCGGACTCTCCACTCTTCACTGCCACGCAATGCCTCGCCTCGCCTCGCCTCGCCCTAGATGTAGACTGTGGACTGTGGATTCTACTCTACTCTACGCATATACGCACCGCCGCGTCCATTTGCACCTCTCTTCTCCGGTGCATTTCATTCTGCTCCTAATCAAGAACCCACAGCCCGCCTCTCGACCCAGCCCAGCCCAGCCCACTACCACTACCATTTTCCATCCCTTCCCGCTTTCATTTGCGTCCCAGTTTCAATCCCAGTTTCCATCCCAGTTTCAATCCCAATTTCATTCCATCCCAGTCTCCATCCCAGTGTCCGTTCATTCCGCCTTCCATCCCTGTCATACCATCTTCCATCCCAGTTTCCGTCCATCCCAGTTTCCGTCCTTCCCACCACCCACCCAACCGGCACTGCACCCCCCACGCCCATCGTCCACGCCCATCTCGGTACACCGCGTCATAAGTATCCCTCCCATCCGTCAGAGAGGCATCACCGCCTCTCATTTTAGGCCCTCACCTCCGTTATCCTCATCCTCATCCTCATTGACGGAGGCGGCGGCATCTTCCTTTATCGGCGACTGCCCACCACGCCCAGAACGATACGAGTAAGTACATCGCCCGCCCGCCCGCCCGCCCGCCCGCTCGCCCGCTCGTTCGCTCGTTCGCTCGTTGATTATATGAAGGTCATTTCATTACCCACCCACTCACTCGCTCACTCACTTGGATATTTACATTATGTTCTCAGTTAAGTATCACGCAGCTAGATTCAGATGCCAAGTGCGTGTCGACGTTCCGTTCCGATTCGTTTCGTGGTCTTGAGCTTGGACTTGGACGTCGGTTGGGGACGACATCGACATCGACAGCAACCATCGACCATCGACCATCGCCATCGAGCGTGCATCCCTCCTGGGTCTGGATCGTCGTCTCGTTGTCTCGCTTCGCGACCTGTGCTCTTGTCCTGCTCGTTCTTATCTTATCCTGCTCCCAGTCCTGCGCGTCCTTGTCCTGCTGCTGCTGCTGCCACTGTTGCTGTTTGAACCGCCTTTCTTCGGGCCCTTTTCTTCGATGTTTTTCTTCGGCTTTTTTCTTCGGGCCTTATCTTCGGGTTTGATATAGTACTCTTTTTTTTGTTTTTGTTTTTTTCGTTTGTTTTCACTTTTACTATTACTTCTTTTTCACTGTACACTGCACTGTACATTGCACAATACATCGCACAATACATCACACAATACATCGCACAATACACCAAACTGTACATCACACACCACACCGTGCACCCATCGCGCTCGCTATTACGTTACCATTACCTTCACCTTCACCTTTACCTTCACCTGCATTCTGCATTCTGCGCTGGCGTTGCGTCGCTTGCTGTACTCGTTATTTTCGCTCGCTACCATAGCCATGCGCCGCCTTTCGCCGCCTTCACACTCTGTCGTCGCTATCTTCAATCACTGCATCGATACCTTCGCTCCGCGTCCCCCTTCGCTTCATTATCCTTCACCAACTGTCTTTCTCTCAAGTGAATAATGGAAATACCTCCATCGTTCTTCTCCACGAACGTGAACCCGGACTTGTAGCTGCCTTCACTCGCTGCCTTCGATCGCTGCCCCCACTCGCTACCTTCGCTCGATCGTATCCTTACTCTTCGCTAATCAAACACAGGCTTCTCTGGACTGGAAGATGAAATGCACGCGTAATACCTCCTCGTCCTTGTCCTTGTCCTCGTACCCGAATACGGAACCCGAATTTGAACATCGAACCCGAATTTGAACCCGAACAGAACATGAATCCGAACAGAACTCAAGCTCGAAGCTCAAAGCTCAAAGCTCGAAGTCAAACTCGAACTCGTTCTCGAAAGCGCTTGAAATACATTACATTGTACGTTCGTACCCGGTTCATGAAAAAAAAAAGTTTCCCATACGATAAACTTGACGCGTTGCTTTCTTTCCTTTTTGATGCATATGGTCTGGTTTTTTTTCTTTCATCGGGGTTAGGTCCTTAATGTCCATCTGATTTCGTGGCGCTTCTCCGGTCCTCTCTCTGAATTGCCATGTCTGCAACAGTAACTTCATGAGTTTTGCTTGAACATGACTGTCTTCGACACAAAAAAAAGTTTAAACAATCTAACATTTAAACATCATATTTTACACGTAAATACACTTTGTCATAGGTCTGTTTAAATTTGTTTAAACTCGTACAGAAATTTAAAAGACAGTTCGGTCGTTTAAGCACCATATACCGGATGTTTGATGTGGCACGCATGTTCTGATAAACGCCACGTGCGTGTTCCTTCTTCGCATCTTGTGCAGCCATTACGTGAAGAATAGAATTGCAGAGTGAAGTAATGGCAACGTTGGCTTGTTCCTCTCGAAGGTCTCGCTCGATCGATGTAAGTGTATCCATGGTGAACCGTTTGCGTTCATCCAAAGACACATCAGATGGAAGAAATAGACAGTCCTCCTCTGCATTGGCATTGGGGTTGACACCACCCAAAAGGTCCTCGAGTTGCGGTAGCGCCTTTAATTGAGATCTCCTCCACGTAGCAATTTCTTTAGCTAAGGTGAGACAATATCAGTAGGATCACATCCTTCGGGATGTTTGACTATGAATCGAAGGACATATCTATTGTAGTCATGTTAGAGTGTACTAGACATATAGTAGCTGCGACTGTCGACTTACTGCTTTTCTTGAAGTTTCATTCCGGAATGAATGAGGCGGAATAATAACCCTGAGCGCCTCGACTGTTCTTGGCTATGGGCTTGCTGCGCCTTTTCCGTTGCTTCAAGCGACTGAAGAATGGACGTCTGACTTGGGACTGAAAATAGAGGAAGTGAGTATATACAGTGGCCCAAGTGGCATGCTGACGTACGTTTGGCTTGCTCAAGGCGGTAAACACTGTGCCACTCCCTATCTATAAACCAGGGCTTCGTTAACTCACACTCCCATTGCTTGACAGTTGCTTTGGGCAGGCCACCGACGGGTCACAGCTCCCATATAAAGCGTTCGCGCCACCTTGAATGCCTCTTTTACTCTTACGCTCTCCAAACACAAGTATAAGCTGCTCACACCCGCCACTACTATCCTCCAATTCAATGCTGTACTCTCCACAACCTTTATCGCAGATGCAGATGCAATCCGTTGCTTCTGGGTCCACTTCCATAACTCATCCCACTCCTCAATAACAATCCCACCAAGTGCCACCACGATACATCTGTCAGGGATAGCGGCTGTGCCACTTGTCACCGAGAAACCTGTGATCGCTGAAAGTGAACCTGAGATAGTGGTTCTCGATTCCCGTGGTCGGCCACGTCCGAAGTCAAAATTCTGGAGCTATCAATAAGCGGTAAGGCAAGGTACGCTTAAACATGGAGAGACAAGTTCAAACTGATCTTAACAGTTTGAATAGTTTAGACATCGTAGGTAAAAAATGCGCTTAAACATAGTACATGTATTGGATTAAACTTTCCCGTGTTTACCTGTTTAAATGCGTTTAAACATTTAAATACCCTAAGGTTTGAATCTATGTCTATTCAAATGATGTACGTTTAAACAATCTATGTGTTTAAACACTTTAAATATAATATCAGTCGCGGTGATGGGGGACGAGATGTGAAGTTTAAACATAAAGATGTTTGAACAAATTTTTGTGTCCAAGACAATGAAAGTTTAAGTAAAATTAATGGGACGTCACTCTGCAAAGCAATCAGCTTTTCGAGTCCTTATCAACGAAGAGCACACTCTCGTCCACTTTTGATTAGATTTTCGATTGGTTAGGGGAGGTTTGGGGATTTATATTTATACAGTGCGCGTTAATTATATGCAAAGTTCATGTGATCATCTTAGATGCGCGTTTCCTCAACACACGAAATTTTCAACGGAACCTGATTCGAAAAGTAGTGTAAAGTATAACTAAGTAATGGCAGATGGGGAAAGCTGAACCGATCCCAGTTGAGTGTACTCTATTACCGCTGTTATCTTTTAGCAGGATCCAGTTAGCCCGACCTGTATGACTCTTGTGTCCACCCCTTCTATGAGGCGTCTGGGACAGACGACCCACTATCATGTGTCAAGATCATTTGTGGCATGATAATAATCATAAGATCGGTGCCGAATCCCTCAGACAGGACTCTTGATTTAGAAAGTTTCGAAGGGGAAGAGATGTTCAAAGTTGTCGAAGCGCAACTCCACGATTGCATTGCATTATCAAGCAGACTGGCAATGCATCTTTTTACCTTTACTTTTGATAGCCTCGATAATCCACTCCAAGTTGTGGAGAAATCGCGGAAGAATTATTCTGCTACCTTACAGGATACGCCGTAGTGCCCGGCTCAGCGGCTACTACCAGTGTTATCGCTAACAGTACACTTAAACGCCGTCGCTGGACGGGCAATGTGCATGCTCTTATTGGGCGCTAATTTTACGAGTCACGGTGATCTCCATGTCGTACGGTGTGCGGTCGGGAGAAAGATAAGAACCCGAATCACAAGCCCCAAATTTTGGATGATCTCGTATTGTTATGCGATAAGTATAAAGTTAGTCTGACAGATATCATGAGCCATGGACCCTTATCTAAACGCCCCTCGGTTACGCGACTTGGAATTATATTTGTGGGTAGTGAAGAGTGGTTGCGGGCCGAGTCGTCGACGCTGTGAGAGTTTCTGAACATAATGGGAATCTCCGCAGACTCAACGAAAAGAAAGAACAAGTTAAAGCTTTGCGGCCGTTGTTAGTTCGCCTCTAGATTGCGGGGAATCTTAATCTACCCAACGGACCATATCCAGAGAGGACACTCCACATCAACATCGTAACTCAACGCATGAGCCTACCCCAGCTGAAGTGGATAGATCCCATGGCTTCATGCAAGCGGTCTCTACGAAAGTAGTCATGCTAGGAAGCATCTAAGCTTAACTTTAAGTGATTTCCTTATTAAAACGACTGTAAATACCTTATCAAATGAAATCTTCAACACCCAACGACCTTCCGTCCAAAATTGTAGAAATGGAAGTCCCCGAATTACTCAAGTACAAAAAAGACCACATTCTAGCTTCGAAGGTTCCCCCTGTGAGGATCCGATGACCCATCATAGAAATAAGTAAGACTACAATGCCGAAGTTTACTGCGGTATTCTGCGCCACGCCATGCAATGCAGCGAAAATGGGTCGATATTTATAAAACGATGTATCCTATGATCGTCCGGCCATCGTTAATTGTCCGGCTTAGATGATCTCTGGGGATTGTCAAAAATGATGACAAGGAAAGATAGATGCAATAGATCCCGCACAATCCGCATCTTAATCGTCCATGTACATGCGTAATCGACAGCAGGCTCGAAGAACACTCCAAGCTCCCACCTCCAGATCATGAATACTATAAGTGTAAGTCCGCTTAATTATAATATCCATTCGTCGTTTCTCACTGGAGACTGCTTTCATGAATCATGTCCACCTATACCCGCACAAAACCTCACCAGAGCTTGCTACAGAGACCTCACCTATCTTGAAGGAGAACTTTCACTTACTAAGATAGACGGTAGGCACCCCCGGAACGGTGAACTGTCGTAAGTGAGCCTCGTGTACATTCGTACCGCTGGTTTCATTGAATCTATAGTTATTTCTGTCTTTAGAACCAGGGTTCTATAAGTCCTTCCAATCACTTCCCCTCAGGGCGGCGCGAGTTAGAAAGCCTTATGCCCGAATGTGGACCAGGCTTAATAGAATTTGTTCCCTTAGGTCCCCGTCTACTTCAAGAGGGTACTTCGGTGCCATTTGTACAGGGTCCAGGTGGACGGCTATGATCGGTGTCAAATCGTTCGTTAGGTTGTTATATTGGCCACGCTCAAAGTGAGACTGCTACTCACGGTGGAACTCCGTTTCTATTTTGTGCGTGGTTACTTGCAAGCTTCTGCATACCTCACCGTCTGTCCTCGTCGAAATATAAAAGTATTCAAATCATTGTGCGTTGAGTCTGAGCAAACGTGCAGTCAAATACCTAAATGAACGATCGAAAGGATTCGTGTAAGTCGCCGAACTCTTCTTCTACCAACTTAATGCGATGGAGCAGCACGGTATCGATAATCCAATAGAATACTGGCCGGCTTATTGCGTGAGGCTGTTTTTAGTAAATTCACATATCGAGCCAGGAGTCACATCCCTCTATATACAATCTAATCAGTGCTGATCTTAACGTTTTCGGTGTCCGGTCTTTCATTATTTGACCGCTGCCACACCTTTCCCTTTCCCCCGCACCACGCGTTTCCCTCAAGTTCGAGATCTGAGTCCCCAGGACGTCATTTAGATGGCAATTTCCTGATCTATTATTAGCTGTAATCGCATTTGGCCGCGTTTAATGAGAGCCATGAAGGTATAATTCATCGATCTTCTACTAGAAAGACTGTAAGTAGTTTCAATTCGAAATTCAATTTAATTCTAGTGATCGATGCACGAGGGGAAGTTGGAACATGAGTCGAAATAATTATTATGGAACGAAAAGTTTACATACTCCGGCATCTAAGTTGGTCGCTTCCTACAATTATCGTTGTTAGACAGCAGTCCTCAACTCGAAATGTAACCTTCCATTCATCCTAGGCTACTGGCTGACATCCAATAAATGTATTCTTATGCCGGGTAAAACTCAAGGAGTACACTTGTCCCACGTTTTCACGGCTTTCTAGACGGTCGAAAGCTGTCCAATTGAGGTTACAGAGAAGTTTCAAGCGGCGATTGATTCGGGTTGACTTATTGGTTGGTAGGGGTGCCTGCGTCCTTAGACATGTTTCTCATCATTCAAACATGATAGTCTCCGTCGTTCCCATGAAATATGAAGGCCGTCATACCCGTAGATTTGTATTCGAGCATGACAAGGAGGCGTCATTGGAAGTGACCGTATGTGTTTCTATGAGATGTCTCTTATGAACGTCACGGTGTAGAATGAATACCCGGTCCTAAGTAAATAGAATTCACTAATGAATCAGTTGCAGTCCGTAAATCTACCGGTCTTAAAGACCGTGGAGATGACTATAATAATGGCACCGTTAATGTCTGCAGAACGACTCGTGACGAGAACGATAACATATTGTGAGTTTTACGAGCTTCTTACACCCATATTCGAGGGAAACATTAAAAAATTGAACTAGTTCAGAAAAAATCATACTGAACACTTAAACCGAAGCTTCCCGAGTGTTCCCCAGATAAAAAAATTGTTCGGCGGTTAGTCTTTGCTTTTCCTTGAGTTATAAATTGTTTATCAGTTTGCGATAAGACATGACGGCAGCTTCATAATTCAATCTATCTATTTTGCTGAGATAGCCAGGGAGAAAAGGTTGTTTAAGAAACAGTTATCTTTCAGATGATTGAATCTAACGAAAAGACACGCTCTGTTGTACAAGCGGAGCCTCTTCCGATCTGATTATCGCTTTTTATCTTATCGTGACGCACTTACTCAATGTTCTGATTGAAAGTATGCAGTACTTATCGAGTAATTCCATAGTAACCCTGACCCGGCGGCCCAATGAGCAGACTTGACAGGCGCCGCTGTCTTTATTTTTAGCTTGGTAACATATCGAAAATTCAAAAAATTATCTTGGCTACATTACCACGTACGATGGACAATTCCCCTCCAAAATAAAGCTAAGAACGTCATGATTCTGATAAAAAGTAGAAATGGTCTATGAGAGCAACAGGATCTGTATAGCAAATTCTCATCGCTGAGACCGTATAACTTGGACTTGACATTGGGTAACTTTGACGGATGATTGAAAAAACGATATACCTACATGCAGAATCTTCGATACTCGAATTTCTGGGAATTCCGTTGGACTCTGACTGAATCAGATTAATATTAGTTTTACCCAAAGAACAGTGGCATATGCAACGTGGGTGTCAAAGATGGAGCAGATGCAACGACTGACATAATGATAAGCTTTACGACAAAGAAATCCAACATGAAACATACGCCATACGATTCCCCGTGGGATTGTAAAATTTCCCTAACGCATGGTGCAAATGACTACTTGCACCAAGATGGAAGGTCAGACTCAGGAACCTCCTTTGAAGTAAGAGAGCGCTCTTGAGACGCTCACAAATTATCCCAGGGTGGTGACGGACATATCAAATATTCGCCCCTTTTGTAAGTTCGACAACGGCTGTTAATTCGACACACAGGGTCAAAATGTAAGGCCGCTCAGTCGACATATCACAGATGGATGGCGAATTTTACTCATAGGGCATGATTGAAAATTTAACAGCAAGTGACTGAACAACGGCTCAGAAATTGAATCCGCTTGCCCATCCCCTCGGTGGAGTGTCAATTTTTAGTAGTTGTAATCCTCTGGTTTAGGGAAAACTTCTGGGTTCGAAAAGGCTTTTAGGTGTACCTCGCCCTATCCGATAACAAGGAACTTCTATATAAAATTTATCCGTCCAGGAATTGCTAATGGCCACTAAACCATACCCACAAACCACTGACTCTGGTTATTTAAGCGCTGTGAGATGGGGAAGGAGGTCGTTAGATAGTGGATTTCAGTGCTCATGCACAACAAATTTTATCTCGTTGCGTATATTCCTCGTTCTCACAATGTCATGTAATCGCTTCTATCGATCCCTAATCTGTGGCTGAGTGTAATGTTGTAAGTTGGGTTTTACACACGTTCATCGTTTCGCCACATGAAATACTGAATGAGGGTGTTATCGTTGAGAAAATTTCTTATGCTATGCCCCCCGTTTTTACTTGGTTATCTTGGAAACACTCCCGGAGTAACGTGGTTATTTAACCATCATGGTTTCATGACCTCGGGAATGAGTTCATTTAGGCTCATGCCGGAGGCCAGCGTAACAACATGCTATTCGATATCCCCTTTGCTTCAACTCTCTTGCTTTCTCGCCACCTTGAAGGACGGGGGTTTCTGTCTTTGGTGTGGTCTGTTGTCCAGTTGTCTATGTCAACGTCACTGATAAAGAAACTGATTGATGTGCTTCACCGATATTACATTTGAATACATAATGTAAACCTCGCGCGAGCGATGACTGCATGGTGCCGATTATCAGTATCTTTCGTGCCACTTACATTCGCGAGACACGAGCATAGTCTTCAGGTATTTCTCCTGCGATTGAGTGGGTCGTTTCGACTCATCCGAAAGCCGATATTGATTTCAATTGGTATTGTTTTCTTTTGACAAGTCCACATGGTGATGCAAACTCATGCACTCATGACTTATTTACAATCTTCTGCCGGCCAAATCAACACACTTGGTCCGACTTCGAACTTGAAGACAATCAAACGCGCACAAGGTAGGGACCACTCCAAGCTTAGAATTAGCTTCCATTTCCAACCCTAAGATAACCGGAATCCGGTGACTTAAGACGGGGCGATTCTTGACCGGATACGCAGGCGAATAGCAATCCAAATAAAACACCTCGTACTCAACTATCCTCAGCACGGACCAGATAGATTATTGATCATCGCGTTTGGCGTGATGAAATATACATGGTCATTGCGTCAACACTCTGTGAGCACCGACAGTCCATTCTGGAGGGTGGAAATGAAGCGTCAAAGAAGGTTCGGACGACCCAATTTAGCAGATAAGGTCCGAGCCGCACAAATGTTTGCCCAAAAATGGCAATGGTGCATTTCCAGAACTACGCGAGTGAGGTCTTCGTTTCTGAGAAAGTTATTTGGCATAGACACATGCTTTGACTCATGAAGCCATCGACCACACTATCCCAAACTTAACGAATATAACCGCGGCACTGGACGACTCTCATGCTTAGTTTATTCGAATTCCATTATAGAAGGCCATTAACTCGACATGTTGGCGGCGGATTGCTTACATGAAAATACGGGTTCGAAGTCTGGCTCAAGCCGAGCTTCGGTGACTGAGTTGGGTTGTCAATTCAAGGAACTGAGACTGCATTGCCGAAAAGAAAAGTCTATTTATTGCTGTCGCTGCATATATGGTGGCCGTGACCTATTTATAAATTCCTCGTGTGGACGAGAATCGAGGTATAGATTTGGCGATCATGAGAGATGCACAAATTTTGGGTATCAAAGGTCAATCAGTCACCAGTACGTTAAGATTTCATGAAATTCGTCAACCTCGTTCGCAAATTACCGATATTCAGCCCCACAGTCACCTATTGACGTTATGATAGTGCGACCGTTCGAACGGTCGAGGATATTTTCGATGGTCGCGTTGTCGTAGTCAGTCAAGTGAAATCCGTACACTCGGCTGTTCTCGTCCGGATGCTCTGATATACCCAGTCGAGCGCCTACGAATCAGGGTCAGAAGGTATACAACGCTAGGAACCTCAGGAAGAAGCGTACCAATTATTACAGCACCCACGAAGGGGTGGTCAAGTACCCATCTTGTTGCGATATTGGAGATGCTTTTGCCATGCCGATCACCAATTTTTCGTAGCGCGAGTAATAGGGACTGGAAGAGCTCCCATGTTCCCCACGCCTTGACGATCATATCGAGATACTGAAAGCAACCCCCCGTGTTAGGCGACAAGCCAGAGCAATGGAAACCACGGTAATCTTACCTTCCGCTGAGATGGCGTGAGATTTCCAGAGTATGGATCGGGCTCTGGAGATCCAAGCCACTTGTCAGCCAAGAACCCTCCGCACTATGCGATGATATCATCGAATAAATAGGAAAGCCGAGAATATACCAATGCTCACGCACCAGGGTTCCGTAGGTCAGTAATTTAAGCCCATGTCTCTCACAAACGTCGGACATCCCATGGAGGGGTCTCGTATCAATTAAAGAGAACTTCACGTGGAACAGACGTAAGCACCTGCGCCGGATGGGAAAATACAAAGGTAGATACCTGGACTTGATTTGATACGATAGCGCCCGGTCCAAGTTCTGTGCATATCTCGTCCGTCCTGATGGCGTCGAAGTTGCAGAGTCCGATGGCGCTAATTGCACCGTTGATCTTCAGATCTAAGAGGTGGTTGAGAGCAGTAATATAACCATTGTCCGAATAGTCCTGCCAGTGAAACTAAAGTGCTCGCTGAGGACTTGCACGAATTCGTATGGGAACACAAGAAAGTCACGTACCTGCAGTAAGTCTACGCGCTTCGTTCCCATACGCTCCATGCGTTCGAGAACAGCGGCCTGAACGACGGCTCTGGAAGGAGTTATCCGCTTGAACACACACCACTTTGTAGCGCCGAGAACTTGTTCTGGGGACGCGAGACCTGAACGAAATTGTCCCTGCGTTGCCAAACTCATCAGTAAATGTTGAAATCGAAGAACTAGAATGACAGCGACGCGCACGAAGATTATTTCTGCACTCCCATAGTGATCGGCTAAGCAAACCAAAGCGCGTTGGTCAGAACGATAGTCGGACACAAGGACAGCGAACGCGCGCTCACCCTAGTGGCATCAATAGAGAAAATAGGCAAACCATCACCAATCAATCTTTCATCATCGACAGCGGTAGACTCGTGCCTACCATATCTACAACACAAACGTAAGTGAGAGAAGATTATCCGAACGTATAGCTACGCACCAAACGCCGTATATCCCATCTCTACATGTCTTGCCATTCCGTGACGAACTTTCGAAACTGATGCGCTACCCCAGGCATTGCTCGAAAGCTGCCATAAACCGGTCCATACGCGAGGCACGACGAAAGGACCCAACCGAAAGGTTTCGCGATACGAGGGAGTTGACATCGAGAATTGGTCCCTGTTATCACATCGAGCGAAGATGGTGCGCCTTTTATAGGTGAAGACCGGTGAGCAAGAGAAACAAACTAGTTGTGGGAAGTGGACTAAGTCGAGCTGGCACCCGTGAGTGTGACAGCGTAAGCCAACCAGGCAAGCGAATAAAACAGACTTTACGATTCAGTGATGGCAAGGTCCCTATCTAGCCGAGAAACCGCTCCCCGATTCAGATTATCATCCCCGTATGGTCCATACCAGATCTCCAATTTTTCGGTTACGCCAAAATATACCGGACGTCCCGCGGAATCAGACAATTTGGATCTCTTTACCAGCTCCGTCCCTGTACACACGATTCTATCTTGCTTTTCCAGACTATAAAACCATGACGAGTATGAGAAGAGGTCTCAACCAACCCCCGCTCTACCTCTTGAGACGCCATCCTTGCGAATCCTCATTCGTCACCAAAAATGCCTGCTCCAGAAACCGCGTTCCATAGGCATCTCGACGCACGACCAGCGCTTGGCCATGTGTGAGCTTTGCACCCTCCCCCTATGATTGTACGAAGCTCACGCGTCCAGCAGAAACCTAATGGTTGACACGTTTATCGCCAACGCAAGTCCAGACGAGTGCGTGTACATGTGTGGAGAGTGCACGACCACTGCTAACATTCGCTCCACAGTCTTCGTTCTATTATCCGAAATTTGTTGGCAACTGGTCCACCTGGTATTGCTCCGGCATTCTCAACAGCAGCACGATCCCGTCTACGCCAAACAGTATCCAAACCTCTTCCTCACCCCTATTCCCTATTCCGCAGACAAACTCGCGACGGCCACGCTACCCCCTTGCCCTACCTCCAAGATGTTCTAACGCGAGCGCGCTCGCTATACGGAGCAGGCCTGGGCTTCTCAAGCTTACCATTACTGGCGTCGATAGTGCGAGCCACCGTTGGGCTCCGATGGGAAGATGATGGTGATATGGCGGATATCCTTGCCGTCATTGATGCTGATATTGGTCAGGCTATACAGGTAAGTTTCCTTGCCCCATAGTCGCATACTACTACACCCGAGACTTATCAGAACTCGTTCCCAGAGCTCGAAGGAAGAAATCGAAGGAAGTCGCGTCATGGACCTTGCATCAGCACGTGAAGCGAGGAATGAGTTGCGCTCCGCAGTGAACGACAGCATGGCCGACGTAAAATCTTGGGGTGGTGAATTTCCATTCGAAAGAGCTTCTTCAAGTATCGAATATTGGAAGTTCTGATTCTGTGTTGGCGTCATCCTTACTCCCTTATCGTTATTCTATCTCCTCTTTGCTGTCGTCTGTGCTGCTTGTTCTGACACGCCCCTCTCCCCCATCCTCGACTTGCTTGTCCTAATTTATTAACGTCTCTCATGTATGTACATACGCCATTCTAACGGGAAGCAAAAAGATCCGTGAATTATCTCATCTCTCAAAGGCGCGAGATCAATGGAACGGCAGCGCGAGAATCAAATTTCAAACGCGTGTCGAGCATGTCGGACGAAAATAACTTGCTTACGTTCTTTGTGTAGCGAGCAATTGGTGAGCGTTGACAATTTACATGGCGAATTTCTTCCAGATCAGAAAGCAGAGTGTTTGCACATGATTCGGACGTGCCGGCCTATTCTCCTCACCCACACCCAAAAGTGTCCGTCCACCTGGTGTAACGAGCATAGCATGGATTCCCACCGATTGGCGAGCTTAGACAAGCACCGTCTGGGATTGTAAGAGCCTGAAATGGGTGTTGAGGTGGTGCCATGAGAAGTAACTATGTAGGCGCGTGAGACGCGCGTATGCACAGAAGTTTCTCGACGCGCGTGGTTTCAACGTGGTCTCGCAGCCGTCGGGACATTGACCATTCCGACAGGTCAACTTAGAGAGTAAGATATGCTCAGATGTGAAGTGCAGGTGTATTAGTTATTCAACGTGCGCCGCCGTAGGGCGCTAAGATACGATGCGCTGGCAAAGCGGGCTAAAAATATTCGGTGGCACGGAAGTCGCCGAGGGTCAGAGATAATACGAGTTCTGATTTATCGCAACTCTAACGCTTTAAAGGTGGTGGGATACTGAAGTCGGTTGCGTCGTCTGGTAAAGATGAAGTGATAGCTTGCTGATATCGTCAGTAGATGGTTCGGTGAGTCTTCGGCAGTACGTCTGATAATTTTCACATATCAACCACTTCGTTGCACACTGCTCTATACTAATCCGTGAATAAATAGGGTTTCGGCATTCGGTATATATACTGCAGAAGTCGCGCTATTGAGCTCCAGACGGAATTCTGGTGTTCCTTGTTCAAACGTTCAATGTCGAAGATAGAAACATTGAGCCCATGGCGTTGCTTTACTACTTTGTTACAACGTTAATCTCATAAATATCATTAAACGTGTTTGAATCTTCCGTGGGTGGTATTTCAGCTGTGGAACATTCGCTTTCCGTATATCTCAGTAAATTATCATTCTAATAAGACTGCTTATAAGGCCTGGCGATTCAGTGCAAAAGGACAGACGTTGAAGGGCGTTCCCGCGCGATTCGATATTCTGTCCGCATTGGCACACTGCAATAAAGGTGATTTATCGTTGCACTTGAGCATTACCTATTTATGTACGCCTACTTACCATCAACGTAAAAACTACACAGATCCGAGTCCCGCGCATAATCCGGAACCGTTTCTCAGATCTCAGAAGTCAGCTGCCTATCCGTATGAAAGTTACTCGCTCAATGAAAAGGGTCGAAAAGACAATCCGGGACTACTACATACGTGCTATATACGATGACTTATGGGACTATAAAGTAATCGCCGGGCATCCATACAGACCTTCCGTCGTTTACATTGCTCCCAATATACTCCGTTACTCGGTGCTATATCATATTTAGATAAAATTGTCTTTCATTCTAAAGGCTGATGCCCTGTGTGTTACATCTTATTATGTAGGTGGAACAGTAGAGTTCATCATCAAAGTAAAACAGAGCTCGGTGAATTAACTGCTAATAGTAGACCAAAAGAATGATCAGCGAATCTAGACCATGAAGGAATTACTTCGATGCAGGGAAGTGTCCAAACATAATGAAATCATTCTCGGCGACCATCAAATTCCATAAATGACATTATCTAGAATGTGATGGTTCTGGGCAGCTGCTTTGCTTGCGGCGGCATTCTACGGAATACCCATCTGCTCAATACGTATAGAAATTGTTTGCTTGCGAGCTCGCTTCTCGGTTAGACATGCATCTATTGTAATATTCGCTCTGGCGGTGCATTGAAACCTGCAGAAGGCGATCACAGATATGCACAGCTCCCCTGGATGTGATATGTTTCAAGGCGCCTATAAGCACTGGACAGAATCGCTGGAGAATTTTTGACGCTGAGGCCCAGGTCCTGCTTTCGAGATACTCAGAATAGATAAGATAATCTAAGTCTAGAACGTCAAAGCAAGGTCGGCAGCTGGATGCCGCGCTTGGAATAGAACATCGCTTCCCGCAGGCTCTATAATGTCCCGCCGGTCCGGTACGTTCGTAATTTTAACTGCTCGAATCATTATGGCGTGGTTTCAGGACGTTCACAGACGCACCCAAGGCCTCCCTGCGGCCCAGCGCCATAAGAAGGTCGATAGAAGCTCACGATGCCCAAAACCCCTTCATCCATACTCATACCCACATGTCGCCTCACAGATTCCCAGAGAGGGCTGAACCGGATGTCGTCACTATGCTCAGCAGCAAGAACAGCAAGAGCCCAGAGAAGACGGATGGAGTCGATCAACACCATTCCCACCATTTCCAGGCAATCCTAGAAGAGATAGATGATCCCCAGAACCTTTCGACGATTAGAAAATGGATAATTGTGGTGACCATAAGCACGGCAGCACTTTGTGTGGCAACTGCGTCTTCGATGGTGAGTAAATCGAATATATCCTCATTTGAGCATGCGTCACCGCTGCGATTATCAGGCAGGATTTGCGGAAGATGGAGTTTCTCGAGAACTACACGTTGGGCATACCGTAGCGATCCTTTCGATTAGTCTCTACATATTAGGACTAGGATTGGGTCCCCTAATATTCGGTCCGCTCTCGGAAATATATGGACGAAATCTGATTTACAGAGTATCTTACTCATTATTTTTTGCCCTCAACTGGCCGGTTGCGTTCGCGCCGGATATTGGTCAGTTCTCTTAACTTCTGTACTCGGATTTGTCGTTGCTGACATACCAACAGCTGTTCATTTAATATTTCGGTTTATAACTGGATTTTGCGGATCAGCTTTTTTGAGCGTGGCAGGAGGAAGTGTTAGTGATCTTTTCGATGACAAAACTGTCGCCAGGTACGTGCTATATTTCATTGTTCCGGGATGTACTTGGACTCAATTATGCTGGCCCCGTCTAGTCCCATGGCATTTTTTACCATCTGTCCGTTCATTGGACCCGTCGTTGGGCCTCTACTTAGCGGGTACGCGATAACGAAGCACTTTTACCGTTGAGCGATGTCTTGCTTACGACTGAAGGATAGTTTCATTAATCAAGTTTGTGTTGAATTTTTTGCTCTGATACGATGTTCTGAAATACTCATGATCACATCAGAATCTGGACTGGAGATGGACTTATAGAATTTTACTGATATGGATTTTTTTCGAGCTTGTCGCGCTCATTCTAGTGAGTAAACTATGGTGCTCTTGTTGACAATTTTTGCTTATATATCGATCTCTAGCTGGTTCCGGAGACGTATGTTCCTGTCTTAGTGAAGCGAAAAGCAGAAAGGTGCGCTCATTTTCACCATTCCGTACTAAGCTTATGAGACGACCTCTACAGGTTAAGGAGAGAAACCGGGGACCCAAAGCATTGGGCATTACCTGAGCGTCATCAAAAAAGTATTGGACGAGCGATTGCTATTAGCTGTTATCAGCCATTTGGTAAGTACCTTTCATATAATTAGAAGTGATCGAACCTGATCGACGTATTCGTAGCTCTGCTCATTTTTGATCATATGGCGTTTCTCCTGGATTTATGGTACGTTCCTCCGATATAAGTTCGTCATTTGGCTTGTAAAATAATCCACTCATTCTCGTACAGGAATGCTGTGATCCTCGGGATTCTTTACTTAACGTTCCAGGCATATCCTTTCATTTTCGGAAAGGTCCATGGATTTAACGAGCAAATGTCTGGCATGAGCTTCCTCGGAATCGGCGTGGGGATGATCATGGCTATTTTGACCCAACCATTTTGGAATCGGTACGTGTACGCTACTCATATTCCTCTTCGAGGTCGACTAAAGCCTCCCAGCTTCTATGAACAAATAGCCGAGGAGAACGAAGGAAATGTACCTCCCGAATCGCGTCTGGTTATGGGGGAAATCGGCGGCGTTTTGATACCTATTGGTGAGCTGCCCCAAATTCGGAAATGGTAACCGCATAACCTGACGTTTCATAGGCTTATTCTGGCTCGCATTTACGACATATCCTGGTATACCATGGATTGTCCCCATTCTGTCGTCTGTTCCGTTTGGTGCAGGGACCTACTTCGTGTTTACCTCGACGTTCACCTATTTAGTAACAGCATACCGCCCGATTGCAGCTTCTGCGATGGCTTCAAATAGCGCCATGAGGTCAACTTTCGCTGCTGTCTTTCCGTTATTCTCTGCTGCGATGTATGATCGTCTTGGTACTGTGGGTGCTACGGCTCTTTTAGCTGGACTCACCGCCATCCTCGCTCCCCTTCCGTAAGGATATCCACCATATCACCTGCACTTAGTTAAACTCACGTCTTATTCGTTAGGTTTATTTTTCGACGCATGGGCGCCAGGATTCGTCAGCGATCGCGCTTCGCTCATCGTTAATCTCCTGAATGCTCGGACATGAATTGCACACTTCTCTTCGGAATTGTCGAAAGCATACCTTTTACACTGCCCATGCTTACGGTTGGACATTTTTGCTTTCATTGTTATGCATAACTGTACTAGACCCCAGACTTCTATATTCTATCAACGAACCTCCTATCACATAAGTAGAGTACATGTATTACTTATAGAATAATTTCGTCTTACCAAGAGGTTCCACGGAAGTCGGTATTGGATTTCTTTGTGCGGAAAGGTTCACGAATTATAGAACTCAACACGTGGTGTAAAGATACAATGAGCGTTTGGAAGTTCTGTACCGACGGTGCTATGTGTAATGGATGACCTCTCTGATAAGCCTTCCATTATTGTCAGGTCTAGGTCGAAGATATGAATGCAGGGAAATGTTGTCAAATTAAACACCCCTCGCAGGCAACGCACAACAATATACCTATTGTTCAAAGAAGTTCTATAAAACGAATAAAATATGGAGTGTATCGATAGCAGTTCCCATGATCCGTGTAGCCACCTGGATTGCAAGTCAGCATGAGTCACCGAGCATTTACGAGTCCGACTTTTAGTTCGACAACCCTTCTACACAGTGAGGTAATTGTCCAAGGGTTGTGAAAGCAATGGTCGGGACATATAGAAATGCCTCCGCATCTCCGACAGCTCGCTTTGATCTGCCTCATGCGCGCCTGAGCTCTCAGAGAATAAAAAAACTGCGACTTGGATGTACGTTAGAAACTACGCAGGTCGACGCCCAGTAGAATTTCTACGACATTTTTAGACTCCGCCGTTTGTCCACTTTGCATCCATCGTGGAACTTGATGATCGAGTACGAGATTAGGCTTTTTAAAACTAAGTTGAGCTTGGCAAAGCGACTCAAACTGGGTTGAAAGATATTTACCACCACTCACGTTGCGTACATCGGGTTGTTATATGGTTCCGCGGTTGTCACAACTCCTGGGACTGAGTGTTCGATCGTGCGCTCACAGCGATTATGGATTCTGCGTAGCGAGATCTCTCGGGCTCCGGTGTATATGTCAGTTATAGAAAGAAGCCGAACCTCCATTCTCCGCCTACATACATAAAACTCGAGAGTCAACAAAAGACCAAGTGAAGCCAGCGCTCTGAAATGTCCATGACGGCGATTATTTATTGTATTTCCGACGCCGTCCATCATTACACCGGTCAATTCAAGGCGCCACCAATCGTAGACGTGAATATTACTATGAGGAGTTCAAGAGCATCAGATATTCCACCCCAAGAAGCGCCGGTAATCATTTCGAATTGGCGCCGGCAATGTATCACGGACCGGATCCAATTGTGGGTTAAGTCCTATATGTCCGTCAGTAAGTACGTGCAATGCAACTACAAGTTCCATACCTGCGTGTCACCTTCCTTTCGATCAGAACCAGGTGCGAGTAATGGAGAAGTCGGTAAGCCAGAGTGGGGTGCGATAGGGTGCAAATCCATTCTCCGAATACTTACCGAGCTGAGCGTTTCTTTGACTGTCAAGCTCGCGTTACATATGAATTGACTCGAGCGCTAGGAAATATTTTGGACCCAAATAATCAAAAGCTACGGAGAATTAGAATAAGACCGAGAGAAAAGCGGTATTCGGAATCTGAACCATGGTTGACAGCTGTGGGCGCTAAGCTTGGCGAACAGCAGACTGACCTGTGTGATTCGAAGGTAGCGCGATAGTTTCAACGAGCTCGTTGGTGTTTTCTTCAGGGCCTTTAATCATGTCATCTTAAAAATACCGTCTGCTTCTTGACTGAGGGTAGTTTGAGCTATACCGAGAGCTTCCCCATACGCCACACTTTGGTGCAAGGAGCATCCAGGATATATGGTGTTTCGCGTACTGGCGGCCCGCGTGTACACGGTAGTACACCGTCTCTCCTTAACGAACCAGCGAAGATCGTAGAAGCCTCGTCTCGTGGTCAAGATCGCTCTTGTTCCACGGCAGATTGGCTGCCATTTGCTATATCGCGTGAGAGATTTATGTACACCCCTATGAAAAGATGTTCCCTACTCTACTCTTGGAAGTTTTTTTCCATACATAGGGGAGGGATGAATCTTCCATCCTTCCTTAGGCTCGACCTGTGTCTCGGTTGGCGGAGGTCGCACTTGATATGGATGTACAGTATAAAAATACAATACACTCGAAGTAAAGGAGTGAAGGTACGTATCTTTAGAAATGCGCCGGCACAGAATTTCCCGTCGTAGTGCTGAATCTAAGTCCTAAATCGTGTGACCTGTACACTCGTTCTTTTTTAAGATATCCAAGGAAACACCTTCGAACTTAGCCGCGGAAATTTCCACGCAAAATAAGTATCCTAGAGTATTTCGATTCTAGTATGGATTTCTTACGCACTCTCCACGCCCAGCCACGTTGGCGAGAAATACGCCACTCCCAGTGGACGCAATGCTGCGGATTGTGAGTCCGTTTATTGATATATGCACCCGACGCAGAGAAAAAAACGGATGATTAACCGCCCATGGGTGATTGTGACCCGAATATGATGCGTACTTGACAGAGCTTGGCAGAAACATATGTATTTCTTAGAACGCTCTCCAAAGCTCTCACCTCCTCGCGTGTGCTGCGATGCTATACTCGTCCTCCTATTCTCATGTTATCAGCGCGGCGGCGCTTGTTCAGGATATGGGGTCTACACGACATGATTTTTGGAGGACACCACGTCCCATATGGTGCGCGTGTGCGATGTCTACTTTTTTGGGAGGTACCGACGGAATGTAATCGTCAGGAGAGAGAAATATTGGAAGGTAAAAAGTCGACTTGCTGAATTCTTGGACTTCCTTGCCTTATTTATGGACTGGGAATGAGTTACACGAGAGGATTAGGTTTTAGGTGAGATTCGGCATCAAAAATAAAGATCAGTTTGACATAGCGCGCGTGGCAGCATTCCCTGCCGATCGATGATGCTTATGAAAAGAGTGTCCCGATGAAGCGCACACTCTGTTTCAATCGATTAGCCTTACTGTGAAGGCGGCGACGACCACTGAACAAGAAAAGCAAGACTGAACCAGGCTATGTAATCCACCACCGAAGTGACCCATTAGGATGTGGTATGATACTTAGAGTACTTTCGATTGTCATGCTGGTTAGTGACGCTATAATTAAGAACTCGTCATGGGAAAGAACATATACTGTGGCTAAATTCGAAACGCTATTCTCATACCGAGATACACCAAAATACTTGCAGCACGAGCTAAACTAACGGCGCACATGGAGACAAGCATTCGAAATGGATGTTTTCTGGTAGCTACATAGCTCAGCGCACGATGAGCACATTGCTCAACGGGAAGATACATAGCTAATATCTCTCTCTCTGCTCCGTTTCTTCATCGTATGTAGACATAATCATTTAATTGCAACCGCAGCTGGGATTGTAGGTCTAATTCGAGAACTTATTACGCGGAACTTGCTAAGAGGGGTGAGTACTTGAATTATCGACAAACTATGTGCCCTCAGTTGTTCTTCAAAGCCACTCTGGAAGAGAAGAATTTGACCTGTGCGGCATTTATGACATCCATTTTGAAAGTCGAAGCTGAAAAAGCTTTATTTTATTTTATTTTATTGCCTCAGCAGGAGTGGGATGATATGTCTCTGAACTAAATATTCATGGGAAGAAATCTACACGTTCGAACTTTCCTACAGATAGACGTCTGCACCCGACTCTTGAAGTGAACCCGTCCTGCAGTGCACTCTGAGCCTTGTATACATAAACGTTTACGTTTACGATAAAATAACAGAAGCATATATATCGTGTATTTTTATTTTATAAAACACGCGAAGTCAGAACCAGAGCTTGCCAGTCCTGCGAAATACTCTGGACTTATTGAAAATGCCGTTCTCGAATCTTCGGCGCTCTGTATCTCTGGAGATATTGTGGGATATAGTCGTAGTATAAGAACTGTCGTTAACAGTTGGCAGTACGTATTCGACGGCCGCGTCACTCGGCACCCTGTTCTCGGATTTTTTACGCCCAGCTTGACAGGCGGCGAACAAAAGTGTACAAGGCGATCTGCGAAGGGCAAGACAAAAATCTGTGGGGCTTGTACGGCGACAGAACGACCTCCTAACTCATTACAATACCCCGTATCTGTATTTTTCACGAACTGTTCCAAGGAAGAACATTGGCAAAAGTCCGGAGACTTTATATAGTGGCCTGTACAAGTACGTGGCGATGGAGCGCGCGATAAATCTGAAGGCGTGATACGCGCACAGGCGGTGCACGTGAAATGCGAGACTTTCCAGCCAATAGGATAATGGGCTCGTTTCCACTATTCCCACGCACAGGATTTCGCGGAAAAGCCTCAAGGAAGGCAATTCATCTCTTCCTCGACCTTCCATCATCTCCATCCCCGCTCTCTAACTTGGTTGCTCCCCTCGTCCACATAGTTCCTGCTCCTTGCTGCTCGCTGGGTTTGTTCTTGTGGCGTCTCTGACCCCTAGACGATCCTCCACGTCTTCCTGCGCGATGTTGGGAACGCATATATCGAGGGTTTCAGCGCATTTTCGAGCTCGACATTCAATGTTGGGCTTCGTCGTCGCTCATTAGCTCTTTTATCCATCTCCTCCTCAATAATCCTAGGGGTACCTCATGGGCACGGGTCTTCGGCTTTCTGGTCGCTATTCGCTGATATCGACAGTCACAGAGGAGGAGGGGTAAGCGAGAGCGCAGTCCTCACGAAGTCCAACCCTCCTCTCTCAATTTCAACTCAATTCGTCGTCGCCAAAGCATCGTGCCAGGATCATAACTCCGTCTGATAAATGCCTCGACTTTTCTCTATTGAGGTGTGTCCCATCTGTCCGTCTTCTTTCTCCCCTTCTCTTTTTGGTTTTCCCTCGGTGCGGCCGTCTCTATGTTCCGATTCTGGGATGGGACCATCTCGTCACCTCTCACCGACGTGCGTCCCCCCTCGTCTATATTTGCTGAGCTCACGCACGTTGGTCATTGTGCGTCGCCGTCGCGCCGGCGCAGGCCGTCAAACATATCATGTGTCGGATGTCGTGCTGGCGGTGATATCCTGGCTGACTCGGGGAATGGCTCGGGTCTCGGGCATCTTTTTCCATCGAATCCTTGGGGCAATGTTGCGCATTTCCTTGCGATGCGGCGGCCGCAGCATGTGAAATGGGTCAATTTTCATGCGGTCGTCTTTCTTTTTCTCATCTCTGCATGTTGCCTGGGTTGTTTTACTATTTTTTCGTGGATGAGTTGGAGGATTTTGGAGGATTTTGCGGAAGTTTGAGGTCCATTAGCAAACTTTGGGATTTTGAGGAATTTTGCATGGCTCTGCGTTATGCAAAGGAGGGAGTTCAAATGAGATGGGTAACGGGGTAGGGGGAAGGCGCGGGCCGTTCGTGCGGATGTATATACGTGTTTGGTCCTCCATTGCCATTCCGAGTTGCAATTCTTTTCTTCGCTCGTCCTCCATCTTTACGACACTTCTTCTACGCTGTTGTTCGTTATCTCCAGCCCTTCTTTGCATTCGTTACGCTTTCCTTGTACCACACCAATTATCAAGGAATAATGGGCTCTTCACGCAATCTAATGAACCTTAACGTCCTCGCTATGATCGTGCTGAGCGCTCTCACCACCGTTGTGCGTGCGGCCGATAACGGGATGGATATGTCGATGGACGGCGCCATGTCGTTGACGATGGGCCAAATGCGGGCGTATCTGCATTTTACTTCGGGAGATACTCTGTGGTTCCTCGGATGGGTACCGGAGAGCAGAGGCGCGATGGCTGGTGCTTGTATTGGACTCTTCTTGCTTGCGCTCGTGGATCGATGGTTGGCTGCGATTAGGGCTACTGCTGAGCTGTCGTGGAGTCGTCGGTACGATCAATCCCTACCCTCTCAATCGAATGGCTCTGATCGTTACTGCAGTGCGCATTTGATCATGGCGAACCGACTTAATCAGTCGAAGTCCACGAAGAACGACGACGGACTGCGCCCAGGATTCAAGACCGTCCTCACTCTAGGAAACACACCACCGTTCATCCCCGCTCATGATATTGTCCGGGGGATCCTGCATGCAGGACAAGCTGCGCTGAGCTTCGCATTCATGTTGGCAGTGATGTAAGTTTCTCTTATTGCATTTCCGCGCCATTTCCGTGGTTGTTTTCTCTTATCTTCAATCTTCATTTCTTCATCGAAACGTTATCTGACTTAGTCGTATTTGATGTGTATAGGACGTATAACGCTGCGTTTATCATCTGCATTGTCGCGGGTCTGGGAATTGGGGAGATGCTATTCGGACGTTATATCGGTGCTTCGAAAATCCATTGATGATTTCTCTATGTTTCTTGCGTATTTCGTATTTTCATGTTGTTAAATGTAGTATTATAAAATTTATGAATCACTACTTTCTGGTACTACTTACTGTTCGGCGCCGCTGGTCTGAGAAAGATACCATGGTTATGAGTCTGACTTAGGATGTTGTTACAGTTGTCTGAAATGACATCTTGGCCGCGCGGTGACCACTGTCAGTTATGTTGACGGTAGTCGTAGCTCTGACCCATCGTCATGTAGTATTCCAGCACTCCGTTGACGCGCACTTGCCACCCGCTTCCCACCACGCCCTATTGGGCGAGAAACAAAAACTTTTTTTGACCTTCCCTTTTGAGCCGTCCTAATTAAGCCAGGAGCGTTATCTTACGTGACGGTCACACCGCATCGTCCCAAGATAATGACCAGTCCGAAACTTAACACCCTACTTTCGTGTTATTTCCACATCGCCCTTGCGCTGAAGGTCTGGGAAGAGTTTTCGGGTTCCATTACGCCCCGTTATTCTCCTTTCCTTCTTCCCATCCTTCTCCTACCTGTTTTTTTGGGCTTCGTTAACCTCGTAGATTACGGACGCGATATTAAGATTTCACGACCGTCTTCCTGCACGAAACCTATCGAAAGATACAGTGTAACTACGTACTCATAGAACATAATGGTCGATACAGGCACCCCGCCAGTTATCCCAGCTGAATTCCAACAATACAAGTAAGCTCAACTTCATTCCCGTCCTTCACTCTCATTCTAACGCCCCTCGCACTAGTTCATATCTTGTCGACCCGCAATGGCAACGCAAATTCTCTATCGTCTGGGCCTCAGTTCTAGCTTTCTTTGTCGTTCTCTCACTACCCCACCTCGTGAGATCGCTGCGGAACGGGCGCGCGTACTCCTCGGCAGCTGGGATCACAGAGGATCTGTCGGGGAAGAGCTATGACCTCGCGAACGATGTTCGGGGCATGCATCGCGTGCGGAGGCAGAGTCTGTGGAGGAAGGTGGAGAATGTCCTCAACATTGCAGGGGGTCTGTTTTGGTGGATGGTTCCTGGGCTTGGGCTGATGTTGGGCGAAAGTGGGTACATTTATCTTGGTTTATTATGCTTGACCCTCTCGACCTATCATATTTTGCAGTCCTTCTAATTTCAGGCTACATTGCTACGGTAATATCGTGTATCGTGGTTGAGGCCCCGCTCATGGAGAACTCGAACCGTGCAGGTATGGTCCGTCTCGTCAGCTGAATTATTTTATGATTAATGAGAAAAATATGCATCCAGGATTCATCGCTATCGCTCAACTACCCATCGTCTTCCTCTTCGCCACCAAAAATTCTGTCGTTTCTTTCCTCCTTGGACCAGGAAATGGATACGAGAAGTTGAACTTCATCCATCGTTGGTCGGGACGACTTATGTTCATGGCAGCGATCCTTCATGGCGCGTTGTGGATTCGGAATCATCTACAATACGACCTCCCGATAATCGGGCAGCAGAAGGAGGGCTCGGGCGTCGCTGCTGTTGGTCTTTTGGGTATCATCGTCTTGAGTTCCTTACCTATCGCCAGAAGATGGTGTTATCAGCTCTTCTACATCATCCAGTAAGTTCTATTTGTGTCGCAAAGACGTCGAACCCAACTCTAAACTTCTCGCCCATAGCATGATGGGTATGGTCGGATTCTTTGTGACGCTGTGCTACCACACCATTTATGCGACACCATGGATATTCCCTCCTATGGCCTTCTACGGTCTTGATATCCTTCTTCGTATGTTCCGTCATCGTATCAAGGACGCCGTCCTCGTTCCTGTTGGTAACCAAATGACTTTGGTATGTAATCTTACACATGCTATTCGACCTTTGTTAACCTGTTTTTATAGATCCATGTTCCCTATGTCACCTCAGGTTGGATCGCGGGTCAGCACGTTCGCCTGCGTGTCTTTTTTTCCGGCCGCATCTTCGAATCGCACCCGCTCACCATCTTCTCCGCACCACCCGATATCTCATGCATCACGTCCATGCCATCCGGTATCTCCCTTGGCGCTCGTGCCGTAGGCGACTGGACGAAGGCGCTCAACAACTACGCCGTGAAAACCGCTGTCGATCTCAAACTAATTGGCCTGGAAGAGAAATCGGACGTTACTCCTCATCATGAAGAACAGACACCCGCGGAGGTGCCCGTCCAGGTCATGATTGACGGTCCATATGGTGGATGCAGCGTCGATCTTGGACAATATGAGACGGCACTTCTGTTTGCGGGAGGCTCGGGAATAACCTTCACGCTGGGTGTGTTGGACGATATCGTAGGGCGATGCGTGAGGAAGGGAAGGAAGGGTGGCGAGCGCACGAAACGCATCGAGTTCGCTTGGTGTGTGCGATCATTTGGTACATTTTATTTCTCTGAATTCGGTGTTGAAACTCATTGACTTTGTCGTACAGGTTCCATCGATTGGTTCGCGCCAGCCCTGATGGACATTGCCCGCGTCGCTGAATCCTCCTTGTCCTCTGCTACTCCTCTCGATTTACACGTATCGATCTACGTCACCTGTCTGTGCAACCCCGAAGCTATCCCTCCTATCCCAAACTGCGACGTCACGATCGTGCGCCCGAGCGTCTACCGCGTGCTCCAAGACCTCACCAGCGTCTCATCCCCGCAAAAGGCTAAGCGCACATCCACTCAACGCAAGTCGTCGTCTGCCGAAGACGAGGACGAGGAGGAAAAGGAGAAGCCGTGCGCTAAGGAAACATTGACTGCCGTAGACATGGAGGCGGACTTTATCCCGCGTGTGCCGTTCGTTGCAGAGGAGGGTGGCGGTCTCGCAGTCATCACGAGCGGTCCCGAGAGTCTTATTAGGGAGGCGGCGAATGCGGTTGCGCGGATTCAAATGAGCGGAAAGGGAATAAGGTTAGGTGGTGTTGGACTGCATACAGAGATATTTTCTCTGTGACTTATGTCCTTCATTGCATGTACATTATCACGAATCAAAGATGCTCTTCTCTCGTAGATTCGTGCCCTTTCAATGACCTCTACATATTTCACAGTACAGATCCAACAACGTTGTCTTAGCAGTATGGCGGTGATCGATACTGATACATCATAATTTACTTAAAAGTTGTACGTATGTATGTACGCTACATGCTTCTGTTACTTATTGAAGAACGGTTCGACGTCAATTGTGACAATGAAGGAATCGGTTGAGGAAAACCTCGCTTTTGTACGCCTAAATATATAATCGATGGACGCCCTGACATAGTTGCTATGTACCAAAGGAGCTGTCACATCCCAATCGTCATCGTCTACAAAGGCGGGTCCATCGAGCTCGTTGATGTATGCGCTGGAGCTGGGATTATTATTAGCAACAGTGCTAGCTGGTTCCAATGCACAGAATATATCCCTCTCCTGTGGAGTAAGCGTGTAGAATGGACGATTTTTTGGGAAATTTCGCGGGCGCGTGTTCATTTTGGCTTCCTATTCTCGCATCACCTTCAGGTCATCTTCGTTGACTACATCGTAATCAAAGCCGTATTCTCCCAGGCAGTCGTCCGGTTCTGGAAGAACTACGTGGATTCGGAAAGTCTCGAGAGAAGGAAAATAGTATCTGCTAGAAATTAGTTCGTCGAGAGCGTCGAACTTGTTGGGCAGGGGATTGCCATTCTTGTCAACGGTGTCTGGGAGGATGAATATCTGCTCGATATACAGCATTTGTGGTACCTCAAAAAGATCGATTGTAAAGTTCAACTCCCGTAGTCCATTAGGAGCGGTTCGAAGCAAAGGGCACCATGAAGCCAGTTCATGTGGTTTCTTATTGTATTTGATATTGGACTTGAATGATAGCACCCTGAGGGCCGATAATGAAGCGAGCGATATTTCTTGGGGAAAGTCTCTTGGGATGAAGGGACCCTCTAGGTAAGAAAGAATGTAAGTCCAAATTTGATATCTAATTATAACATGACGCACTCAGGTCAAGTCCAAATGCATCTTTGGTGCTATAAAGTCTTAGTCGTTCGCGAATGTCCAAACTAACAAGCGATTCGGATGCCTGGCGAATAATATGCCAGACCAAGCGGAGATTCGATGGGCCAAAATCCACTGTGAATGTTCGCAGCTGCGAAAAGTCGAAGGCATACGATGTCCGTAGCGGAGTTGGGTGGTAGATTCTGGGTGTCCATGGCGGTATATGATGATCGTCAGAGCACTGACCCTCAGGGTAGCATAAGTACCAATCCGACGGATTCAAAGAAAGTGCTACATGTTTGACGTCGAACATTTCATCGGAATACGACAAAAATGAATATAGCACATCGTCGGCGTCGAGCAAAGACAGATTTCTGAGCTTGATCCTTGCGCATTGTTGCGGAAGCATCTCCGGAACATGCTCGACGAGCTGGAGTTGATCGAAATCTTCACAAATGTCTTCAGCACCCCCAGGATCGACGTCTTCGGAGTCATAGCGAGAAAAAGTCGGATTCGGATTTGTGCTTCGTATTTCAACCGATGTTAAAGACCCCCAGAGTGCGAAATCGTTAGGATCGATTTCGGTAACACCCTCAAAGCAAAGCGAGATGATTGGAAAGCTGGCAATCACATAGTTGATTGTTTGACGCACACATATTGCGAGGTCTTCATAAGGAAAATCTCCGTGCATGACCGTCACAGAGATATGTTCGAGTGATTCGAGCCCCTGTATAAGTCGAATCTCCGCTTCCGAAACATGCCTGGCCGGTGCAGAAGGAGGCACCTCGTACCGAAGTTCTTTGCAATAAGACCTTAGTCGAGGAATATGCCAAAGGAGGAATAAGAGTTTTTGATTATGGTAGGCCGACTTTCCGATGGTAAACCGACGAAATATTTGTTTCTGACAGAAGTCGCGCAAAGCAGGAGATACCAATGATAGATTGTTGAGAGCGTTAGTGCGATCTTGAG
Organism: Pholiota conissans; assembly: GCA_015484465.1. NCBI lineage: Eukaryota > Fungi > Basidiomycota > Agaricomycetes > Agaricales > Strophariaceae > Pholiota > Pholiota conissans. The sequence goes on from MU155289.1 coordinate 43,018, forward strand.
TGTCGGTAATTTGATTCAGAAACGCTTTGACGATCTCTAGTTGAAGGTCGTAGGGAAGAGCTGGAATTTGTAAAAATGCAGTCATAGCTAGTGTGGGGAGGAATGGGGAACGTTGATGAGAGAAAGACATAAGGTGTTTTATTGTTTCTTTCAAAAGGCTATGCACAGTGGCCAACTTCGCCAGTTGGTTGCCATACCCATGCTTACCTTCTTGTCTGTCCAAATTCTACTTGCTTGAGGTCGCCATGCTCTTGTTGTGCTCTTGTTACACTTATAACAATTGTAATACCGAAATCCTTTGTTTTATTTTTGGAAAACGAATGGGCGTGGTGATGAGGTGATTGATACAAGATTGAAGCAGTATTATTTCATGGCTGGTCATCTACATACTCTGCGTAAGTCCCTTGCGACGGTATAATTTTTCAGAGAGATCGCTATCTCGCTCCTTCCCGCGTTGTCTGTGATGCGATGCCGCTAGCGGCTGGAAAATTGCCACGTGGATAATCCAACCCTGACAACGTCCGCCTCCGGATTTCTTGAACTTCGAACTTCATTTGTTGACCGCCGTCTCTTCAATGGAAAGCTACCTGCTCTCCCTTCCAGTAGAACTCCTTATCCGTATCTTATCAAAACTTGACGCAGTATCTCTCCAGTGCAGTACCCTGGTGCGTCGTCGTTCTCCTTATGCATCCGCCAGCTAGCTCAGACCATAAGCTCTTAGACATGTAAATTTATCTATGATGCGATAGAGACGTCCTCGCAGCTTCAATACACGAAAGAACTTCATCTTGACGGACTGAAAGACGCAGGAACATCAGCTGGCTATCCCACGCTCATCGAAGAGCTTCGCAGGCGCCGTCACTCTTGGTATACATCTGGACTGTCTCTACCTCTGAGGATAGATACGAGGGGTATGGACTTCATTCGTCCTTGGGAGCTTGTTGGCGGTCTCTTTGCTAGTGCGACCTCAGAGTGGAAGATTCAGATCTCACGCCTTCCGACCAGTACTTCAATGTGGCACTTGAAGAGGGTCACACGGTCGAGTTCAAGCGAAGCTTAGGGTTTGGGTAAGAACTGGCCAACCTATGCTCTGTTCGGAAGCAAGAACTGGCTAACTACGTACAATCTCGAACCTTTATATACTGTAGCTATGTCCAAATGTTTACAAATTTACGCCTCTAGTGGATCCCTGAGACACAGAAATCCACGCAGCAAAAGACCTACTCTTCTAGACCATGACTTCACGCCGAAGCGGCACCCCCGGCTCCCGGAGCGGGGAGCTTGATCTTGGGAATCCTAACATTCGCCCTCCCAGTCTCGGCTTCAGGAGAGACTGTAACGGATCGCGACGCAGGACTGTAAGGGGACGTGGCGTTCAATTCAGATATGACTGTCATGGAGCGCGTGGAAGGACCAGCAGCGCTCGGGGACTCGATATTGAAATTCTCGAGTCGGCTTGCGAGAGTCTCGGGGATTGAGTTGGGCGCAGTGTCCGTGGGTGCGGCTACCGCGGAGTTAGCACAAATCAATACACCCAGGATAACGATGAGAATAATGATAATTTTCTCACCCATAGACACGTCACTAGTCGAGTCGACAGGTGGGACTGACGAACTTCGCTGCTTCCCTTTAACCACAGCGCTCGACGTGTCTTCATCATTAGGGCGAGTGAGACCTGACACCTCGTTAACATTGTGAACGTTGAAGTGCTTCGCTCTCGCCGCTTTACTTTCCGCCGAAAATCCTGGAATGCGTCTATTATCGAGTACTCGATGTCCAAAACGCGAAGAAGGATATGGGGCGGGGCGAGCATCGTGGATCGAGGAATGTCCACTGGCAAAAGCCTTGGGTGCCTTGAACGGCTCCGGAGTCCTTTGCCTTTGAAGAGCTCGCTTTTGATTCTCGGTATCGACCTTGAATCTTTCGACAATAGCATTCTCGGCTTGAGAAAAGCGAGAAGGATACTTTTTGTGGCGGTTACGTTTACGGCCAGATGGAGCACTGGGTCTGGCCTGACCAGCGCTTGGGTTCACAGCAGTATGTTCAACACGCCCTCCAGACGCAGCTCTCGGGATCGGCTGCGATGTAGACGATGTAGGCGGAGCCTGTGGCGCAACAAGCGCTGCAGCTGGCACTTGAGTCGGTATGAGTGCGAACGTGTCTCGACCGTTGATCTTGAAAGATCTAACAGGAGCTCCAGGGGGGAAAGGGAGTCTCTTGCCCAGGTCGGGGTCGTGCTGAGATTCGATACAGGCGTTCAGGTACCCAGCTGGATATCCAAACCCTTCAGGCATCGGGGTTCCTTGACGTAGAGCCCTAGCGAACGCAGTGTGGCGTTCCCTGTCCAACGGAGTGATGACTTCTTGAGACATGGTAAAGCTGGGGTGGATTTTCCTCGACTTTTTGCCATGACTCTTAAGTGAAAATTGTCCTCTGACGTTTTTGGTTTCGGATATAAATTTTCGATGGGGCATCTGCGACATTTTCTCCACTACGCCATCGACAAATGTCAATGCTTCGCAGGAAGTAGAATTTACTTCAATTCCCACTCGGAATGAGTGTATATCAGGCGAGCGGTTTACACGCTTTGGAAGTTCCGATATACTTTTAACACCCATTAATTCAAGGTATTGTGTTAATGCTTCAAGTTTCGCAACTTCATGATAAGGAAGCCAGATACGGTCACCGGTCTTATAGACCAACTCAAACAGTGAGTCCTTTCCTTTTCCTTGGTGGTCATTTATTTTATCAATTGACCATTCCTCGACTCTTCCTAAGTCAACCAGCTGTGGGAGCTGCCGACCAGGGAATCGCCGATCATCATTAGGCTCGTGAATACGAAGAAGGCTTGCATGAAATGCGGGGTGTAATCCTCGTTGTTTCAATTCAGCTGGTAAATCCAAGAGGTAAGTGTTGTTCTTATAATCCTCGAGGATCTTATAAGGCCCAATGAATTTTGGGGCGAGCTTTCTGGCTCGTCCTTTAGGCAAACTAATATTCGCTGTTGATAGATAAACGAGGTCACCCTTAACAAAAGGCGCCTCTTTTCTCTTTCGGTTTGCCAAATTGGTATGTTTGACGCGCGCGGCAATGATAGCATCATGGGCGCTTAATATCGCTGATTTCATTCGCTGTGCGAACACACGAACACCAGGATATTCAGAGTTTGTTTCAAATATCATGGACGGTGGCATCCTTCCGTAATTGAGGATGAAAGGTGCATATCCCGTAGTTGCCGAGCGAGCTGAGTTAATTGCAAACTCTATTGCAGGTAACTTCGAGACCCAATCACGTTGATGCGGTGCAATGCACTGTCGCAACATTTGCGTGATGGTTCTATTAGCACGCTCCGTGGCTCCATCACTCTGCGGATGAAACGAAGATGACATACGGAGCTCTACACCAGTGAGCGAGTGGAGAGTTTTCCAGAACACGCTCGTAAATAATGAGTCGCGATCACTCACGATATGCGCCGGCATCCCATGATGCTTATAGACACGGTCAAATAAGACCTCGGCGATATCTTTGGCTCGGTAAGTCTGCTTGGTTGGCACCAAATGGACCATTGAAGTTAAATGATCAATTATAACCAACAGCATATCAAATTTGCCATTCAAGTTCTCGGACACTGGGAGTGGACCGACAAAGTCCATTCCAATCGTTTCCCATGGCCTAGTAGGCACTTCCAACGTTTCGAGTTGTCCGTAAGGTGCGTGGTTATTAGGTTTCGTAGCCTTACACAATGTGCATGTATCACAAAATGCTTGTACATCCCTAACCATTCCTTTCCACCAGACATTATCTCGAAGATAAACTGTGGTTTTGGAAGGTCCTAGGTGCGCGAGAATGGAGTGCGCATGAGAGATTATCATCTCACGTACTCGTCTTGCACCTATCTTAATATCAGGAATACAAAGAATTCTTTTCCCATTGTCCTTGAGAAATATTAACCCATTGCTCACTTCGAAGTTCTTAAAACTCGAAGGATTCTGAATCACGGGTAAGAATTGAGGATCTTCATGATATCTGTTGACTAAACTCTTGTGAATGTCCACTGTAGGATCACCCAAAGATATCAAGTCGGTCAACGGAAGTGGATCTTCGGACAATATATCACGAGGGATGCTCTCTTCATTATTTTCGAGCCTTTCAAACTCATTTTGCGCGCCCTCCAGGTCACCTATTGGCACCTCCGGGACTGCATCATGGTTTATCATGGGCTCAATATCTTGTTTATTTTCTGTGTTTGGTATGACCTGCATCTCCTCCTCGCCCTCCAGAGGTTCTCTGACTTTAAGAACCACTCTTTTGGCATTAGGAAACGCTTCACGGGCAGTATTACGCTTTTTGCGGCCTCGTTTAGACTTAGCGGCGCCTAAATAAATATAGTCGCCTGTGTATAACGGGGCGGTAACTAGTCCGAGAAGAATAGACGAAGGTCTGTTTTCTTCCTCAGCTGTTACATACTCGGAGGCAGCGCGTACGGTGCCCAATTGTTCATCACTATACAGGCGTGATAAAGCGTCTGCTACGACATTTGTTTCTCCGGGTATGTAAATTATCTCGAAGTCAAATTCTGCAATAACTTCGAGCCATCTAGCTTGACGAGGAGAAAGTTTCTTCTGCGTCTTAATCCATTCTAGACCTTTATGGTCTGTGAATATACGGAACTTTACTCCGTGGAGTAAGTTTCGGAATCGTTTTAATGATTCAACAATTGCTAATAGCTCTAATTCGTGGACAGGATAATTCTGCTGAGCAGAGTTGAATTTTCCCGACCAGAATGCGATAATATCTGCCTTTGTTGCATCATTTCCTTGGGAGATAACACCACTGCCGCCTGTGAGGCATGCGTCGCAGGTAAGGTTTATGTGTTCAGCATTTGGGGAGTAGTCAATTGGCTTCCGTCTGACATCTCGCCATTTCTGGACAGCCTCCTTTACCTGGTCGAACGCACGTTGCTCTGTTGCTGACCATCGCCAAGCAGTGGAAGCAGCAGCACGTTTAGCCAACAAGGCCATAGGAATACGAATACCTTCGCATCCCGGAGCTAGATAACCTACAGAACCATTAAACGAAGCGAGTAATGCCTCGTTTGTAGGAGCTTTCCAGTTGATAACCTTGTCAACTTTTACGGGATCCATTCGGATTCCATGGTTGTCAATGACATGTCCTAGAATTGCGAGTTCTTCTTTGAAGAATTGCAACTTGTGCGCGCTAAGGTAGAATTTATTCTCCCTAAGTGTGTCAATGACTAATTTAACATGTTTTACATGTTCTTCAGGTGTGTCTGAATAGATGACTATATCGTCTAGATATACATCTACGAAAACGCCCATATATGGTGAAAATATATGGTTCATGAGCGACTGGTAAGTTGCTCCAGAATTACAATCTCCAATTTGCATAACATAGCTAACCATTGTTCCATCAGGTGTGGTAAACAAGGTTTTATGCGAATCTTCTGGTAGAACACGGATCTGCTCATATGCATCTTTGCCGTCAAGGAGAGTCCGAAATGCATGAGCTGCTACATTCCGTAAGATAGTTTCTATATCTGGAAGAGGTGATGCTAATTTCCTCGTGTTTGCATTGCGTTGACGAGTATCGAGCACGGTACGCAATCGTAGAGTTCCGTCCTTTGTAGGTTTCTTTAACATGATCATAGGAACTGAGTTTGTACCACTCTGAAACTCCCAACGACCAGTACGAATATAATCGTCACGTTTAGCACGCCATAACGGTTTCATAGCCTCAGGACATTTAGAAGGACGCCAAGAATATACTTTATGGTCGTCTATAAGAGGTATTACATGGTTTATTACACGTAATGGGGGTAGTGGAGTTTCCACTGCCTCCTTGCAGATGTCTAGGGCATATTTAGTGAGCTCTTCACGAAGCTCATCAATGCGGTTATTTGTAATTTCTGCGGTACGACTGGCCACCAAGACTGCTTGGTCGCCTTCAAATGGAATCGTATCAGCGCTCCGAATTGTTACCTGGGCGGGATTAAAACCCACCAATAACTTATGTTGGACTAAGAAAGGCAGACCGAGAACCACGTCGTATGATTCAAGGTTTGCCACGTCCAACATTCGTTCTTCTTTAATTGTTTGGTATTCAATTACTGCATGTACGACACAGTTAATTTTACCACGTGAACCCGCCACTGCGAGTTGTAGAGTGAGTGGTTTTTCCAACTCATTAATTTTCAACTTCAATTGATCAACTAAAGTAGTTGAAATAAAGTCTGATTGAGAGCCGGAATCGAGTAGTGCTCGACATGGCTGTCCCGCGATATGTACTATGACTACGATTGGTCGAGGTACTTTACGACCAGACATGCGTAGACGTGCCGCGGTCCGTTCTATAGCAGGTTGTGCTTCAATAAGCGCTGCTCCGGAGGATATTTCACCTTGTTCTATCAAGGTATTATTATCCCTTGATTCGCTGAGTGTATTCTGATTTTCATGATCATCTGATACATCAGAATTCCAGTCATCATTACTCGAAGAGTCATCAGAATCTGAGCTATCAGATTCCCAATCATCGTTACTCTCTGAATCATCGGAGTCCGAATTATGGGCGCTTAAATACGGATGCCATTTAATGGCTCGTTTTCGGCGTAGTAGACAATCAAAGATCTCTGACTTCTTTAAGTGAATAAAATGCACTAAGTCGAAGTCAGGATCTGAAAGTTGTTCATAGGTGACAAGGTGAGTATCACCAGAATGATGATCTTCGATCTCGACTGTTCCTGATTCACATCCCATGCAGACTATTTCGCATCCCCAATCAAGTACCGTGAATCGACCATCCATAAATGGGTCATATTCAGCGTCTTTGAGGAGATAGTCAAATGTAAGTGGAATAGCATCAAACAATGTAGCTACTGCTTGCGAACGCAGTTGCTCACGTTGATGAAACAAGTCAGCGAAATTGGGCGTAATATGAACGTCATCCAGTATCGTTTGACAATCATTACATTTCGGGATCGGTGAGTCATTTTGGTTTAACTCCATAGACTCGTATGACAAGTCTAAATTGTACAGTCCTACTGAAGTACCTTCCAAGACTCCAGCGAGTTTCGCCTCAATTGGGCTTACAAACTCTGCTGCCCCAAATTGAATTGGTGGGCGTCTAGTGGTACGTGTAGGACAATCCTTTTGGAGATGGTCTTTAGATTCACATAAAAAACATTTTCCTTCTTTAGAAAGTGCCTCGGAACGGGGAGAATAACGACGTTGAAACTTAGGTCGTTTATTGTCCATCGTCTTCTTTTTAGTTTTGTCCCAATTCTTATATTTAGACGTTGATGCTGATGCATTCGCCGAATCAGGTTTACTAGTAGAAGGCGTAGGATTTCCACGTTTAGCATTGGGGAAGCGATTAGAGGACTGTGATTTCCCTCTTTTCCCTTCTTCCCCAGCTATTAAGTGGGCGCGTTCGAGTCGAACTGCGTGTTCTTCGAGACTAGCCAAAGATAGGATTGTAGGGTCTAATCCAAGTTTGGTCATTTCAACCCTTAAGTATGGTTGCGAACGGCGCCAAAATGCCATTACAATGTCCCTATCATCCATATCTCCAATGGTGTCTGCAATTTCCTGAAGTTTACGCAAGAAATCGAGGACAGTATGATTATCCTGGCGGTAAGCGTCAAATTTATCACGCTGTTGCATTCTGAAGTCCGCCGGAAAGATATAATCAAACAGCTTCTCAAAGAATTTTGTCAAGGTGTAATTCTTTTGACGAGATAAAATATCCCTTTCGAAGAACATATATGCACGTCCTCCTAGGTATTTACCAGCCATTTTAACACCTTCTGTTTCGGCGAGCCGTCCTTGCTCAATCCATAAACGAAGTTCTCTAACCCATTTTTTAAACAGGGTAGCCTGAACCTCACCATTATACGTAAAAGGTGGGGTTGTTTTAATAAAAGCTTGTTGGTACTTGAGACGAGTGACGCGTGCACGATGGCTTTTCCGCGCCGCTCGCTTCCTTTTCTTAGTACCATCCGAATCACTCGAATGATCCGAGTCAGGTTCTTCATCGAAAATATCACCAGGTGGATCATCACCTGGACCACCTCCACCGCCATGGTCTGACGAGTTGTCACTCGAATCTCCTGGGTCATCTGATGGAGGATTATTCTTTTTATTTGGTAAGGGCTCTTTTCCCTTTCCCTTACCCTTCTGGTCAGACGGGCGCTTATTTTCATCATTTCTTTTATTAGGAAAAGACGTATTGCCCTCGCTTTTATCGCCATAAATAGCTCGAGTAATAGCATTATTCTGCAAGCTTAGCGTTAAATTTCGATATGATTTAGGTGCATCGGCAAATGAAAGTTGAGGTGTTTCATATTTCACATCTCGAGGTTTAGGCGATGGTGACGCCTTGATTATCTTTCTAAATAATCTAACCTTTGCCTTTTGTTCTGACATAGGAAGAGCATCAAAATCATAATCTCCACAGGCTCGGAGGATATCCTCGATACTTAGAGCAGATGTATTTTTCATCTGGTCGTCCGTTGGAGGGGAAGTTTCGGTCTTAGGATTCCCTAAATTGGGAACCTCCCCAATTTCATCATCGTCGTCATAATCTGACCAATGAGTGGGGCTTTTCGGGGGACCAAAACGCTCCACTGACGTATCGATCTCTGGCCTATTCAATTTGGAGACTTTTGTCTGTGCCAAGTATGGATCTGGCAAAACGTCATTTCGCGTTTCAGAACTGGGCTCAGCATGCCCAGAAACTGGATTCGCGAGTAAATTCCCCGAAGTTGTATCAGCGCTGACTGTTACTTCGGGTTGGACGTTGAGCGCATCCTGAATTTCTTGAGATTCACGCTCATCAATATGAAATGTGGTATTCTCATTTTCATCAATTACACTCGCTCTCTTAGAGAGAGGAGGAGTACGCTTCATTGGTACAAATACAGTTGGCTCATCAGGTTCCTCAGTCTCGAAGAGACCACTCTTGACAGCACTGCGTGTTCTCGGCCTGCTCGATGTAGCAGCCGCTTTTTCTTTCCCTTTCTCACCCGCTTGTGGACGAGAGGTACTAGAACGAGCCCTATCCTCCGAAGAGGCGGCCCGCGAGACCTCGGCCGCAGCCTGAGGATTTGGGTTCTGGGATGACAGTACAGTCTGTACTTGACTGTATGCGCTCTTGAATCCACCAGGAATACGTTCATCATCACTTGCGAGATGAGGCATTGAAGAAGCGGACCCAGAGTTCGGTTCGGGTAAAGACATGTCGGGTTTCAGGGGTAGTCGGATGGCGGTTCGTCGAATGGGTGATCAAGCCAACGAGAGTCGCCAGGGGGGTAATTAGAGAGAAGAGTAGTCGGTAGAACGATAGAAGTTGAGTTCAAAAATATGTGGCACTTGAAAAGGGTCACACGGTCGAGTTCAAGCGAAGCTTAGGGTTTGGGTAAGAACTGGCCAACCTATGCTCTGTTCGGAAGCAAGAACTGGCTAACTACGTACAATCTCGAACCTTTATGTATCTTGGGTGTCTGGGTGCCCGGGACACCCGCGGTTACGTCACGTGCCGCGGTTACCGCCTGCTCCTTTGGCGCGAGTGCACCGCCACCGGCCTGCGCCAGGTTACCTGGCCCTCCGAGCGCGCTCATTGGCTGAAACACCGCCGCCGCCGCCGCCGCCGCGGTCTGGGGGGGGGGTTCGACTGCTGGAACGGGACAGGCGAGTGGCTGGGCGCTTGCCATGCTGCCACCACACCTCGCGCAGGCCCTGCGTCGCTTCCCTCTCTCTCGACGACATGGGCTCGACCCTCCCTTCCCCTCTCTCTCTCGACGACATGGGCGCTCTGTCTGTCTGAAGCGTGTTGGGGACGGCTCCTGGACCTGTTATCGCTGCAGCCAGCGCCTCGCTCTCTCTCCTCTTCGACTCACTTTCCCCCTGCCGCCACCGCATCCCGCCACCGCATCTAACCGCATCCACCACCTGCGCCTTGGTCAACAAGATGGCTGCACCAGAAGCGCCCGTCCCTCTCCCCCGCTCTCCCTCAACTCTCTCTTCAAGCTCGCTGATAGACCCCATCAGTACTTCGAGGACACTGGACGGATGGCATTTGGTCTCGATGGTGGGGCTGGATGGCTTGGGTCGGCTGCTCTCGAGTTTTGGACCCACTGTTGCATCACTGCCCTCCCTATTTCCCCTCTTTGCTGGTTCTTTTCCCCACTAGTATACTAGTAGCGCTGTATTATTTGAGAATGTAATAAAGCTTTGATATTAATCATCCATGGTGTGAATAAGTACAAGTTTCCTAACTTCGGTGAGAATTAACACGGTTCAGTAAGTTGCTGAGTGCCCGAAACGTGCAAAACAATGAATAGTCCCCCAAACATTGTTGATTTTGATAGTATATTGTGTATTCTAGAGTAGAAAATTATCCACAAGCTGTCAGACCATCTGTAGATTATTCCTCCGAGAAAAACAGTTCATGAGAAGGGCAATTTAATCATCTGGAACTCATAAACATGCAGCAGGGCAGTTTATATTGCAAAAAATATATAGGTAGATGATAACCCATTCAAAGTATATAAAATAATTACTTTAAGTACTGGGGAACATGTAGCCGTCTCAAAATCGCATGCAACGCATCCTCGGTACAGCTGTGCGATTTGCCTAAGTGCGATTCCCATGCATTGAAACTCCGCTCTCGCTCGCGATGCATAGGCTCAATCATGTCATACCAACCTCTACAACAACCAAATTCCTTCGGAACTGTGTAGGAATTAATTATAGTAGTACAAACATTCTAAATAAAAAGTAATTCCTTGCCGCAGAACAGTATTCAAATGGCAAAAAGCTAACAAACTAGATTTAATCACTGATTACAATAACTTCGGGAGAAGAAAGCTTGCGCCTTTTCGTGAGAGGGACTGAGACAGGAAACTCAATTTCAGAGTCGGAAGAAATGTGGCTCTTAACTGGGGACTGCTGGTGAATGTGCGATGGACCAGCGACAGGGAAAGGCCCCGAAACAAACTCGATGTCAGACTCGGAATCAGATTTGATATCCTCATCCGAGTCCTTGACTCGGGAACTTTGATGCAACGTACTAGTCGGCATTGATGCGGACCTTGGGAGGATCGGCTCAGAAAGATATTCGATGGGGATCCAGACTTTGGTTTTATGAATGCCAGAAGCCGTATTACCCGTCCCCAGTTGAAGCCGCTTGATGAAATCATTGACGGAAACATCAATGCGCGCCCATTTTCCTGCTTTACCTCTTCTAGCCTTTACCGAGAGCTTGAGTATGTTCATCTGCAAGCGTGGTGTTCGGCAGGATCGACCTGATTCACTATCATACATCAAAAGTGGCTGTAAAGCACTTCAGCCACTAATTTGAAGGTGGATGTAGATGGTACGCACCGAGATGAGCATCCGTAGTATTACTCCAGGCCAGAGAATGTTTTTGACGTTATTTGGTACTTCCTCTGGGGGCCAACAAAGGGCTCCCGTGCAGAATCGAGAAATGCGGGGGAGAGCAGGGTCGTTCACAAGCCAGTTCGAGGTTTGGGTCGATGAAAGTGTGTTCAAATCTGCAGAAAGTACCGGTTTCAAGAATGAAAGTACCTTTCCTTGCGAGAGACAGTCGCTGTTAGCGAGATTCGAAGCAAGTCTAGGATGAAGACAGTTGAAAAGATTACTGATGTTATAGCGGAGCTCATTCTGGATGGTCGCGCTGATATTTTGCAGCTCGCAGTCGAGTTTAATGTCTTCTAGCTTATTGAATGCATGGATAATCCTGTCTCCAAACCCACCGCGTGCAAGAATGGCAGCGGTGGGTGCTCCACAGTCGATGAGTCCATCAGAGTAGTCACTCTTCGCAAGAAGTGCAACCAACAGAAGGCCTCCTCGCGAAAGCGATACCTCAGGCATGTTCTCCATTACGTCTAATGAATAAAGCTGGTATTGATCAGCAGATTTTGGAAGGCTGTATTAACTCGAATTAGAGACGCAGAATGTGACTGAAATATCTAAGAAATTGTACGTACCTTCGCAGAACACACTGCGCCCCAAAAATTAAACAGTCGCTATCATTTGTTAGAACAGCGTCAATTATATTCAACTGGTTCATCACAGCCAGCTCCGCCTCAGCTTCTCCAGGAGCCTCCAAGAGAGCGCATTAGCATTACATTATATCATTCACTGACTTAGACTTACGTCACGCCAATAGAAGCCAAACGCTTCGATGATTTCTTTGCACGGCTTACACCATTTGGGAATCTTCTGCGTGTCGATTTTCTTGCCATGCTTGAAAGAAGGTCGATTCGGTCCATCAAAAACAAAGACCATGATAACTGGTCCTTGTCGCAGGAACTTGCACAGCTTGTGGAAGAAGGTGCGAAGTGCGCCGCTTGGATTGTGTTGATATATGTGTGATCCATGATCTGCGGCGATACATTCGTTCATAATGACACTAGGGAAACCAGTCATTCATTCAGTGCTTTATGTGAGAAGTTAACAAGGAGTAGACAGACCTTATATCCACTCCAATGCGCAGAACATTCTGATTTTTTCCAGCGGAATATCCGTTCTAGTGATCCGCACGGGTATAGCTACCCGCGGCGGGTTTTACCCAAGGGTACGGCGGGTAGGGGTGCGGGTTGGACATTCGCAACCCTCGCCTAACCCGTACCCGTACGGCGGGTTTTCGCGGGTACACCACCACCCCAGGCTCGCGTCTCCAGACGACAAAACGGTACAAATGTACTGTTTTTTCGTGCATGCAGACGGTATTCTGGGGCGCAGCCGCGATTTGCGATGCTGAGCTCATGCGCACACTGGCGGAGATGAAGTCGGTGGCGAGCTGTCAAAGGGAACGGGTTGCACAGCACCGCCGCTCGTGCTGTGCGAAAGATGCGCGGAGGGGGCGTGGTGGCGCGGGTGGCGCGAGTGGCAGCGTGGAGAAGAGATGGCGGCGAGTGGGCTCCAGGTAACCTCGTACGCGCTGCCTCATCGTGATGACGTGGCAGCATGCAAGGGCGCACCGCACACCTGCATTGGCTGGAGACGATGGAAAAAGCGGTGACGTTGCGAAGATGCTACCAGCGCGTGGCATCACCGAAAGAAAGAGCTGTGGGGAGTGAGAATGTGAGTACGGGTAGAGTGGCGGGCAGGGGAGGCGCACCTGGTGGGTCTCCCGCTCCCGGGTCTCCCCTTCTTTCCTATGCCCCTCCATCTACGCCCCTCCGTCCATCTTCGTGACATGTTAGAGAGCCCACATCCCTGTCGAGAGGGGAGGGGCAGACCGGGAGGTGGTGGTTTGAGTGAGGGAGTCGACCGTGAGACGCGTCTGATGGCTCGGCCCGTCATACCGACGGGTAAACCCGTGACCCTCGGCCGACCCGCCATACCCGCCACAACCCGTCACCCGTACCCGCGAAAAACCGTACCCGTGCATACGGGTACGGGTTTTGGAGGGTAAGGGTACGGGTAGCTCTTTTCACACCCGCGGGTTACCCGTGCGGATCACTAATCCGTTCATGAGACATATTTCATTGAGTGTGTACGTCTGAGCAGCGGGCTTGAGAATCTTCGAGTTTGGAGCATGGTTGTTGAGCATGAATGAACGATGCATATTTGTACAATGGAGACTTACATCCCAGAGGCCATTGATACCCATATTGTCTGCTTTGAATTGAGATAGTGGTGTACAGAGAGAAATGTCGGGCATTCTCCCTAGGGACAGGAGTGTCTCGTTTGATTATTCAGCCATTCTAAGGCGTCTATTCTGGGCGCTAAATGTAAAAGCATGATTCGTCTATTGAACATCTACTATTGAACGCCTACTACTATTATTTACAATACACTGAAGCACTATCCATGATATCTTGTACCAGTTTCTCCCCAAGTGATTTATTCTGGAGCTGTTTGCAGAAGGTAGTCGAGCTTGCGAGATACGGTTCCGGGCCGGGAATAGGATACTTTTCATCCAAGAAACGAAGCGCTAACTTTATATTCCAGTTAGGCTTCTCAGACAGCTGGGTGACAAGGTTAATGATGTGTCTTCGTCGCGAAGCTTCGGTTTTTTGACCCTGTACATTACGGCGCCAACGCGCTTCCCAGCCCTCATTCAGTTGTCGAACAGAAAGATTACCTTCTGTACCATCAGCCCACTCTTCCCATACACCACGAATCGATAGACCCTTCTTGTAGACGTAGATGGGAAGCCATTCCTCACGAATAGGCCCAGTTGAGTACTGCTTCCATTCAAATTGATGCATCGATATTCGCTCGCGTCCATACTTCGTCAACAGGTCTCGAATTGATTTGATTTGGCGTGAACATACTTCGGAGTCATTTCTGGATAACAGGAAATTGCGCTGTAGACCATGCAAATCCAGTGGCCAGATGCTCGGACACGGCTCCGGCTCACTTGGAGCACAAGGTATTGCCGGCCTGGGTGGCTCGGATGGCATCTGCGCCGTGAATGAGTTCTCGACATGGAAATCAGTCATGGGAACAACTTGAGATTCCGTCGCGGGTCGTGATTCGGATGCATGGACTTGGGGCTCACTATTCATACTAGGTATAATTGGACGTGATGGATTAATGGCCTGCACTGGAGGTGAGAAGGACGCTGGAAGTGAGGGTTTCAAATCTGATGCCAGATTCCAATTCAGCACTCAATATCTTATATGTGGTGAGATATACGTACCAAGAGTAAGACCTTCGGCGATTTTTCGGCCTTTTGCTGTTGATGTAAGTTGGGTAATGAGGAGGCCCTTGACAAAATCAAATTGGGAGGACAATTCATTTTTTTCCTGGCGCTGTTTAATATAAATAGTCTGCAGAATCCCTTCCATTGACCGCGACAGAACATGCGGTAGTGCCTCCAGCTTGTGGCGTGCATCCGCTTCGGAACGTTTGAGGAGGTCGACTGAATCAGCCGAGAATTCTTGGAAGCGTGATGTGTTGAACGGTGCGAAGTTCCAGAGTGGAAGATCAGGGTACTTGGTAAACAGAACAGCCGCATCCTGGAGCAGAATTGAACGCAACTCGAGCAGGAGAGTGAGAAAGTTCTTGAGGGAGAAGTCTATAGCCTTGGTCCCGAGCTCGGTTACCCGGGTTTCATAGGCAGTGAGCTCGTTCTCCACCCATGGGAAGATCATTTGCGTGAGTTCTTTTGGTGGTACTGTTTTGCGACACAGGGAAATAATATTTAGAAACGAGAATCCGCACCTTGATATATAAATCAACACGCACCTAATAATCCACGCGGAAGAGAGTAAGAGGTCGGATTATCTGCACTGAATGTCGCAGCAGCTAGCATAGCATTTCGAGGCAAACCTCGATCGTAAACCTCGGAATAGGCATCGCCTGTCTTCCATCGACCAAGGACTTTGGTATCAATGGCAGCAGCGCCATGCTCGCGTGCCACTGTGGCCGTATACGGCCTTCCCCCATGCGTAACAGCAGATATTCTGACTCCGTTCTGTCGGTGCATTGTCGAAACACGCTCATAATGATCTTGATACCCGTTAGAATTTACAATATTACTTGCTATAGAATCTTACTCACTGTCGTACGTCATAGCTTCAGTGCCATCACCCTTCTTTCCCTTTCCAGGAAATAAAACAAACTTATACCAATCACGTCTTCCATACTCGGCATGCTTGGGATCGTCGAAGTCAGGGGAGAAATCTGGAGGCCCTTTCCCAAGGATGTGAAAGTAGCTAAATAGATAAAAGCCTATTCCCCCAAAGCCACACAGTTCAGGGTGGCGGTGGCGAAAGGCACCATGTTCGTCAACGCGGCCCGTAACATTTGTCTTTGATTGATCCGCCAGAATGCCGAGCGCCTAAATGATGTATAAATGAGCTGAAGTTTATAGTATGAGGATTTAAAAAAACCGCACCTGAAGCTTAACGTCTACGCCAATGCTGCCCATGGGCAAAGACCGAAAGAAGAGGTCTGAAAACAGAAGTAGGCGTGAGCTGTTTCCGCGAAATGCTATTGTAGTCGACAACAGTAACATTGCTCGGTCGCGAATTCCAAGGTGAATTTGGGTCTTGGATGGACCGAATGATTGTAATGTCCAGAGAGACATCCGTGAGAGCTCCTCAGGAGTGTAGGTATCTTCAAGCCAAAGATATACAGTCATTTGTCTGAGTCTTTGTAAAGATAGACTCAAGAAAACTCACCATTCGATGTTCCTTTCGACTTGAGTACATGCGCTTCTTGAATGCGCTGAGGTTCGCTAGCACACGCTGAAGTCTCGTACGCCTTGACCCAGTCTTGGCTGCGAAGTGGCACCAGAGTTTCGGGACAGTTGAAGTATTCTGGCTCATGTTGATGCGCAAGCATGTAGCGCTGGAGCGCGCTAATCACTTGCTTGATGTGCTCCTTTCCAACAGAGGTACCTTCGATTTCCTGTCCGCGTTTATTGCGCTAAAAAGTCAGGTTGAATTTAGTACAGAAGCTGTGAAATTGAATTGACTTAAAGATGTCGCTGCGTACCTTGCCGCGAGTAGTTTCGTGCTCCAAAAATAACGACACTTTCTCTCCAATGATTGGATGCGCAGGCGTTCGGACAAAGCTCGGGTCTTCTTCTGCACGACGGTCCTGGTCAGAATTCCAAAATTCGACGTAGTTCTTCACATGCCGAGGATAAGCTTCCTCTGTTCCCTTTCCTTTATCTTGTTTTTCCTGCAGCTTCAAGCGGTTTCTGTGCGCCTCGAGTTGAATTAGCGAGAGGTGTCGATTAGGTTGCTGCGAAATTGGAGAAGTATCGGAAGGGTCTGGCTGAATGCGAACGTCAAGCTGTGTCGCTGATGTCGATGCTATATTGATTTCGTAGTCTTAGGGATTCAATCATAAAGGTCAGCGAGATCTTGCTTTGGCAATGTGGTAAATAAGGCGCACCTGTACGAGTCTTTTTTCGACGTGAAGGCGATAAACCAATGTCCAATGATGCGTCGAGCCTTCGCCTCTTAGGTAGTGACAGTGAATCCGACCCAATTACGGCGTTCATTGAACTAGCAGTGAAATCCTGTAGTTCCATTGTGGTATGAGTTGAGCAAAGAAATTCAAGAAAATAAAACGCACCTGTGCGGTTAATATACCGATCCAATGAACAATGAAATTAGCGTCTTCGTGGCTTGATGCAGCCACCGCAGCGAAGTCAAGCGCAAGCGTTATCGATGGTGGAGCTTTGTCTCAAGTGGCGGATAGTCTGGACAGGACTGAACACCGTGCATCTGACAGTCTGTGAGGGTCTTTAAATCATTCCCTTGGTTCAATATACCTCTACTACATACATTATATCACTATCTATCAATAAGGAGCTCTGAACGAGGTAGAGCGAACAGTTGGCGCTCATGAATTGGCGCCCAAGGGACCGCAAATCGGCGGCCCGGTGGCTGTGCCGTGCGATCAGTGGCCAGGCCTAGGCGCAGCGCAAAGCGCAAAGCGCACCCGCAAGCGCAAGGTGCGTATAACCGACCCCCTCGGCTACGAGTGTATTCGGGCGGTTACGTGCCCTGCCCATATTTGGGGGTAACCGCCGGGGTAACCCAGACAGTGATCGACCCCACCATATACTCTATATACTGTAGCTACGTCCAAATGTTTACAAATTTACGCCTCTAGTGGATCCCTGAGACACAGATATCCACGCAGCAAAAGACCTACTCTTCTAGACCATGACTTCACGCCGAAGCGGCACCCCCGGCTCCCGGAGCGGGGAGCTTGATCTTGGGAATCCTAACATTCAAGCTCTTATTACGCGATTGAAAAGCAGTTGGACGATATCCACTTAACCGAGATAATGATGGACCCGTCTCAGGATATGTTGGTGTTAATGGACGATGGTGTACAGTAAGCTCCAGATAACACATCGCAATGCTCTGCATGATTGACATGAGTCCAGGTCTGTCGAATCACCCGACCCGGGCATCCGCGTTGTGAAGATCTACATACAGAGCCTTTCCAGTGGCGACCCCCATCCGCTTGCTCTACACTCTCCGTTTCAACTCGTCATCTATAGAGCAGAAGGGTCCTGTAGTTACATCGTGCATGATCTCGCTGTGTACATCTCAGGGCGGACCTTAGCTTTACTCTTCAAAACGTGTGCTGAAGGCACGGAAATCCGTCAGATCTTGCGGTCGCGCGTCGTGATATGGGACTGGATCTCAGGGCAAATGGTGATGGTGCGTTGGTTTCTTTCGCGCTTTCATTGCGTAGTTTTCAATGTGTATCCAAGGATTCGTCCCTGTGCTTCGACGCAGAATTCGAGTTTTCGTCTAGAGAGTACGTTTTTGGTCTATTCGACTCTAGGACGTTCTTCGTCGCCTCTCCAGCAGCCTCTGGCTCTATTCGTATCTATAAGCTCTCTGAAAACTGTATGTCCAAGATGGACGACATATCGGCTCCAATTCACCTGGCGACATTTCATCTCCCACCTCTCGTCCCTGGTAGTGCGATCAGACGCGTAGAAGCGTATTCGGGCCCAATAGAGAATTGTAATCCTTTTGACTCACTTCCAAAGATGCCATTTTTGGTCAACGACGATGACCGTCTGCACTTCCTCTCTCTGCTTTTCGAGGATATTGGTCGACTAGATATTGACCCCCCACATACTGAGTTCTTGCAGATCTTTTTTCACCAGCGAATCTTCACAAAGAACACTTCATACTCTGATTCCCCTACGCCGCTTGATGTTCCATGGCACGAATGGGGTCCTGAGAATACGAGAATTGTGTACCCGGGATTTTTGAATCCATATTTTCCAAGGTAAGTCGTCCACCTCTAGAATCAATGTTGAGATCGTTTCTCAACGCTCTGTGTTCATGCAGATACATTCACGGACAACGCGCTATTTTTTCTGGTCCTACAGATCACGTCGGTGGAGAGTTTGATTTTAGCTATACGAAGCGCGCTGGGATCCTCGATTTCTCCCTCACTGCTGTATCATTTGCTCGCGCGTCTTCGTCACGAGTCCCCCCAGACGTAGACAGCAACGCCTTACTGTCAACATTCATATCCTCGCCAGAAATGTTGCAATTCTCTTGTAAGGAACCTACACTGCTCCCTCCTAGTACGGTTCGCACTTCGGATCTACCTCTGTTAGTGAATGACTTGGAGACGTGTCTCCCATGCGTGTTGACGACGAAGGATTTTGGAGATAAGTTGTACGCCGGGTACATGATTTATGGCGATGGGATTCTTGGTCTTGATGTACGTATCGTATATCTGGATTTTTTGTTCATCTGAACCTGTAGCTGACGAATTGATATTTATCAGATAAATGACGAGATGCACCTTTCATTAGATCTGTATCATGTGTAGCAGCTTTTGTACATGCTATTTCTGGAGCGTCTTGGTAAATTTCTGCCACATAGACGGGCGTTTAAAGGATGCTGCTTTACAATGAGTGAACATGTTGTGCTTGAGCTTGAAGTTAAAGAGCACTCAAACGGTTTATTGAGCGATTAACGGCACTCGCGACTTGCGTAATATGAATCATACATTTCAAATATGAACTCAATGAATCGCTATCGCTGTGTATCCATACAAAAAAGATGAAAAAAAATGAGTATTTTACAGTGCGTAAATGATTCGGAAGGAACAGAGGTCGAGATGGAGATAGAGATAAAAGAAAGGACACAAAGTCGAAAAATGAAGCCAGAAAGAGAAAGAGACACCAATCCAAATAGTCTACAAGGATGAGAAATACACAGAAGCATCGGAAGGGAAAGAAGGAAACCAAAGCAAAAATTTCGACTGAGCGAATTCAATCAAGGGCTCTCCGTATATACCCAATTTCCAAGATCGAATGCGAGTTGCGCCTGAGCATCGGAGTCGTACGTATTGAACCGATCAGAATCAGAACCTCCACGACCATACTGCAACTCGGCGAGAGGGAGTTGCCCGCCGTTCGACGAATGGTTTTCCAACGTCGATGGATAAAGGTAGTTGAGATCGGCAGCCGCCGGCTCGACCGACGCGTCCCAATCGTAGAGGTTGTTCGAGATCGTTGACATAACAGTGGCAAGAGGAACAACGGACGGGATCGCTGCGAGTTCGGGGTAGGCGTCATATGGCAGGAACGGATCAAATGTGAAGTAATCGAGCGTGGACGGCTGGTCGAGGGTGAAATCAGGAATATCTTCCTTCTCGTTCTCGTGATGCGGAGAGGAGTCGAGCGATAGGACGGGGATATGCTCGGTGGGAACGAAATCGAATTCGGGAGTAGGCGAGCGAGGCGCGACTTCATCACTGGAAGGATACGTGAGCTCAAGCTCGGGCGAGAGAGGGCTAGCAGGGGGTGGCGAGGGCTCTAGAATGAGCTGTTCAAGACGCTCGGCAGCGGCTTGAGCTGCAGCGCGAGTTGCGCGGCGGCTACGGCAAGGAATAAACTCGGGAGAGTATGATTCAGAAGAAGTAGAGGAGGGCGAAAGAGAAGGGGCATCTTGCACAACGCGAGTGGCACGCGCTGACCTCGAAGAGGCTGAAGCAAGTGCCGCGCTGGTCTTCCTAGGCGCAGTCCTCGTTGCTTTCGCCTTCGCCGACTTGGAATAGGGAGCTGGGCGGCGTGGACCGGGCGCATACTGGTAGTTCGGGTGCTCGATCTTGTGCTGAGCCTGTTCCTTGTCCGCCGTTTCCTTGAACTCGCGCTTCTCCTCGTCTGTCATGGATTTCCAAGCGCGACCTGCGGCCTTGCTGAGCTCATTCTGCTGAACCTCACCCGAGTCCCGGTGCTTTTCGATATAGTAGGACCGGAACACGATGAACGCATTGCGAGGGCGTGGGACGTAGCCAGGCTCGCGGAAGCGCCCATGGTTCTTGGTGCGTGGTGGGGAGGTGCTTTTAGGAGACACGGCGGCGTTCGCGAGCGTAGGGGACGTGGATAAGAGGGATTGGCAGGATGAGACCCCATCGACGTCGATATTGGATTGACGATAAACGAGGCGAGGGGACTCGCACACGGAGGATGCCGAAGGCGAAGGTGACACAGTGAAGGGTGTGAAGGGCGCAACAGGAACATCGATTGACTCCGTCTTGATTTGGTATAGGGCAGGATCGTAAGTAGGATAATCCCAGCTATCTGCTAGATAACAATCGTATCTTTAATTATGTGAAAGGAAATGATGATTGAATCGGATAACTCACGATCACGCCCCTCGTCTGGCTGGTGGTGTGACGCGGACGCGCGTTCTGCAGGTTGACGCGAAGGGATGTTACGAAAAGACATCGCGAAGCTTGGTAGAGGCTGAGAAGGGGATGGAGAACGAAGTCGAGGAGCTAGAAGAAGTTGGAAGTGAGATGGCAGTGGGAAGAGAGCGCTGTCCAGCTGTCCTTTGCTCTTTTCGATGTCTGAAAACGGTTCATCCCTCGGCCAATTTAAGGCCTCCTAACGCTAACTTTCTCCAGTTCCATATACGGAGCGGTGGATACTTACACTCCTTTATAAGCACCTCGTTTCCTGCACTCTTCACATCGCCTCGTTGCATCAGTTAGCCGATACGTTTGGGGATATCTGTGATGCGTGAAGACAATGAGGGCTTTGGTAAGCGACCAAGTAAGGCAGGAGGTGACAGCGTGCAGGCCGGATATGAAAGAACATGAGGGAACTGGGTCCTGTCGATGCGGTGATAGGCGAGGAACAGCTTGAAAAGCCCAAGGTTTGCACGCAGGACGCCGGAGAACAGCGATGTTTCGGAACGGACTGTGGGAAGTGACGAGACGCTTTAAAGTCTCAGCATTATGTCCTGTGCAGTTAAAATTAACACCAGCCTCTTCACACCTTTCCCAAATTCACGGACGTCGAAGCTGAGGTTTAAAAGTGTTTCGATTATCTCGGCGTTCGATGGTACTACACTGATACGGAACGAACTGACATTGGGGACACAGACCTGGCAGAACCCTCCCACCTGAGGTGCGTGTCTCTGAATGGCCAAGCGAAGCAAAACAGAACAAACGAGAATGTTGCAGAACAATGCAGAAGAACGCGGCTGATGTTCTCGCAGATAGGTCATGACAATCCGCAATGGCCCAGGACATAAAGGTACAAAGGCACGAGGGCCATCCGCCGTCAGTCCGCGGTATTGCGTGCAAGGCCTGTTTATTCCATAAGCCGTCATGTTTTGCTTGCCATCACTGGCGTATGGTGCAGCGCTATCTCGAGGGTCCAAGAATAAGTTGCGAGACGAAAGCGTCGAGGTTGACGATGCGATGTGGAGCGCAGAGACTCAGGACAGGCGACGAGTGAGAGCGCATAGCTTGAGTCATCACTTTCGTATAATTGTATCCAACAATTTGATCGGCTGACCAGGTGCGCAGACGTATTGTCATCTCTAACTTGGGACAGCGAGTTGTACCCAATATTCGACCTCTGTTGACGGGGAGGTGAGTTCATTCAACGAGTGACTGGGCTGGACCGATAGCGATATCAAAAGTGTGCATCCTTTAGAGTACCAAATTTCTAGGATGCCGCGTAGATTACTATGCTTCCTTAGTGCCTCATAAAACGCGGAATCCGGAAATTGCTCACCATCATCGCCAATCCACCAGCGCAACTATGAACGTCTTCTCTGATCCCCAGACTCGATACGATCCATTTACGATGCGCATGATCGGGGATTCTGGAGGATGGACGATTAGCAGTTGAGTACTTGGACAACGAAGTCCAGGTGATAAAATACTGACTTTTCCTTGAGAATAGATGCGAAACGACAGCGGCGTCGGCCAAAAAATAGCTTGAATTCGCCGGAGGGATGCGAAAGACGTTCAGATATGTCGAGGATAAGAAATATAAAAAATAGGTGCGCAGGCCATGCTTACTTTCATCCAACGAGCCTTCATGCTCTTCGAAGACATTCCGTGGCAAGCGCCAATCCCTTTTCAGGCAGTTGACCGCGTTGGTTGTGAATACGAGAATAAAGACGATTTGAAGCCGTCTGAGAGCCGTAGGACCAAACGCTCTCAAAGGGGCCATTGGCGAAATGAGGACCGTCGACGTGACTGTTTTGAGAGAGCGAGAAGATGGCAAGGGGTTGGGAATGGACGATACCGCCCCAGGTATTATGGCACGGTACGTTATGCGTTCGTCTACATCCCTGAAGACGCCGCAATGGGGTGATTTTTTTTCTTTTGCGTGCAGTATCCTGGTGGCGCTTGTATCGAGTTCACGGAGTCGGTGAAGCTTTCGAGCAGGCACAACGATAGGATCTAGAGACGTCGCTATCCTCCAGAATTAGACCATGAATTAGCAGATATACACTCTCATCGAGTCGAGGCGTACCAAAAAAAGAACCGCGGCATATATTCGTTTTACGCACCCTCCCTTCTCGCATCTCTACGGTGAGTAGAATATTAAGACGATGCTGGCGATAGGCCTGCACCCGAGAAGACTCCAGAAAGGTTCAGCGATAGTCCTCTGCGAAACAGCATGACAAGGTGGGTAGCTGCATGCACAGGATATGAGCGTTGCACCTTAGCATATATCTCCGACATTTGCCTGCGCACCTGAGGTAAACAGGGAATCGAGATATGCTGTCCAATGCTCTACTTGTAAACCATCCTTATCCTATCCGCCTCGTCTCCGGAGTTTTCCTCAAACGTTTTACTTGCATCTATGACGTTAACTTAAATAAGCATGCCATTTTATCACGTAGGCAATTAGTTGCATACCTCGTCATCAGCTCGTTGTATCACTTGTATTGCGCATGAGCAAGCAAGCAATGGCAAGGACCTAAAGAAAGAAGTTATATGAGAGTATTCGATATGTGTATAGAACACTTACGACCTGAGAATACAAACCAAGAGCCTCCGCGTCGCTGGTTCTGAAGTTCCAAATTCAGAAAACGGGCAAGTCGACGCTGCCTTCCACAAAAGGAATGCGGGGACAACTGTGGGTTCGAGTCAGGCATCACAAGATGGAGAAATTCAGGTTGCTTGAGAACGAATAGCCGAAGAAGCAGCAGACCAAAGACACTGAAAGGAATGAAAACGAACGCAGAGGAAAGTGTTGAAAGGTGTCTCGCTGGCGGGTTCGGGAAGGGGCGGCAGAAGGTGTGGGAAATCGCGCGCACGAGCCAAGTCGGGCAATTACCGACGCATGAGCGCCCTTCACTATCTCTCATTGCATTCTTCGCATACAACTCCAACGCGAGTGAAGAATCCAGTGGGAATGTTTTTAATTTCATTTTTTATCTTTGTAAGTCTCCAAGAACTACATGTTTTACACTGTCCTATCTAAGGAATACATACCGTTGTCGACTGTGACGACGAAAGAATTCGTACCAGTAAACCTAGTACGCGTGCACTTAAACATATAGTCGATAGAAGCCAGGACATCCTCATCCAGCAACAATCGAACACGAGTTTGTCCACTCTCGTCCGACCGGAATGAAGGTGCGTCCGACCCAATGACAACTGAACGCATCAGTTCCTCTGAATCGACGTCAGCGAGCTCGGAGCCTTCATATTCAGGTGAATAAGGTCCGTAAAATAACACACTCTCGTCCGGGGGAATATCTTCATAAATATGATTTCCTTCGAATATGACGTCCTCCGGTAGGCATTGATGTATCTCCACGGTAGTTGCCCAGTTCTTCATTTTCTCTATGTCTTCATCATCAACCACATCAATTGCCAATCGATCGTCAGAGCCGCTAATGCGTGAGTCTTCAGGCAAGTCGACATGTATCTGAACACGTTCTAGATAAGGAAAATAAACCCTGCTCGAAATGATATCGTCGAGAGTACTGAACATATTCGGACACGGGTTTCCTTTATCGTCGACGTCCTCCGGCAGTGCAAATACCCATTCAAGGTCTCTGACTGTGTAGAAATAATAGAGATCAAGTGTGAGCTCCAATGTCCGTATTCCATATGGAGCTGTTCGAAGCAGAGAGCACCAGGAAGACATTGCATTGGGAGATATAGGTTGAAATACACTTTGACGAGTTATCGTAATCGAGAGTGTCTGGAGGCGATGTAACGAAGCAAGAGATATTTCCTCTGGAAGGTTGCACGGAACAAGAGGGTTGAGCGCTGCAGTCGGATCGTGAGATTAAAAATTGTTCGTGAAGAATGGTATAACGCACATAGGTCAAGTCCAAATGGGTCCAATTCACTGTACTGCCTGAATCGTTCACGAATATCCAATTTTACAAGCGATTCCGAGGCTTGCCGAATGATGTGAAATACCGGGCGAAGATTAGGCGGAGAAATATCTGCTGTGAAGCTACAAAGCTTGGAAAAATCAGGAACAAATACGCGGGGATAACCCCTAGAATAGTCGGAGAGTATTGGCGCGTAGTGTACACAGAAGAAGTTCGAGTTAACCCCCTCGTGAGAGCTGTCGTCTGAAGGAATGATGGCATTAGAATCAACGTTGGCTTTATTAAAATGCTTCGTGGCATATAAAGTCAATGCGGACAAATCTGGGATATTATCTGGATGTAAAAGAAGGGAGACCATCATCGGATCCGAGTCTAGGAGACAAAGGTTCGTGAGTTTGATGGTAGCACACCCTCGAGGTGCTGTCTTCGGAGCCTCCTGGAAGAGCAAAAGACGATCAAAGTCTTCAAAAACGTCCTCCCTCTTCTTGTTTTTCTCTATCTCGACATCATCGTCGCTTTCAGACCCAGGCTCCACGTGCAAATAATTGCCGTCCGGGTTAGCGTCCCGGACTTCTACAGATTTGAGAGAGCTCCAGAGAGCAATGAACGAAATAGGAAAATGTGTCACTCCCTTGAAAAATACCGAAGTGATCTTCCGAGTCAAAATCAAGTCAACGACAGTCCTGCATATACAATAAGAAAGCGATTTCCAAGGGCAAAGATTATTCTCGACCACCAGCATAATTCGGTCTAGAGATGTAAGAATGCAAATCACATCCATGTCAATCGACGAAATGTGAGTTCGGTAGGACGCGGATATATGGAGCTCCTTGACGTATGCAATGAGGTGAGGGCTATTGCTTAGAATGTGTTTCCTGTTCAAAGAGTGTTCCCTTCCGGTGAAAAATAGTCGAAAAATCTGTTTTTGACAGAAAACGCGCATAGCACCAGATATGAACGAGTAGTCGCTGAGGGCTTTGGCGCGTTCCTCGGGGTCGAAAAGGCTATCCAGAGCAATTTTAACCACCTCTAGTTGGATATCGTAGGGCAGAGTAGGGGCTTTTCGAGGAGCGCTCATGGGCGATGGACTGAGAGTGGTATGTAGAGGTCAAATAGGAACAATGGCAAGAAGCGCAATCGATACATTTCGACTCAACAGGCTCAGCCTGATAACGGCAGCCTGTCAGGCTGCCGTTATTGCTACCGAAACTCAAGTTCATGTGATTCCTTGGCACGCAATCATACGCATTGCCCGAGTCTTTGCCACGCAAAGTATGCGCTTTCGGCCATGCACCAGCTTTCAGCTAAACACGCTCTCGCTTCTTTGTATTTGCTTTGGCCTTTACCTCTAGGCACCATAACGTTTTTATCAATCCACACAATAACGAACGATTGAAGAGACTTAGTGGCGTCCTTTCATGCGATTGGTAAAAGGGTTTATTATAGGGTAAGGGCAAAGACGAGTGGCTCGATACATAAAGCAATCAACGACCAGGTTAAACACAAAACCAACACCCTCTTCTGTTTCGCAGTCCAAACTCGAATCGTACACAAGTCAATGAGGACATTGACCATGAACCACAACTCAGATACCAGTACGAGTGGATGGATCAAAAGGCCAGTGTGGGGGACAGAGGGCCTGACACCGACTCGGAGTCAGCGAGAAGGTATGCTCACTATAGCTATATCTATAAGGTTTAGACTTATTAGCTTTTCTGATGCAGGATGGGCCCGAGTGACATCTACGCCTTGTTTCTTGTGTAGTGAAAACGACAAATGGACATCACGAATTTCGTGGAAACAAAGAGAACTGTTCCTTGCACAACCGAACACACTAGCGCCACTAAAAGCACGTCAAGGTATCCTCCACTTTCGCCTTATTCTAGATCAGGATTCATCGTGGGGTACCATATCCTAAGGTTCGTTGTCTTACGCAGCATCAGTCACTTCTCCTCGACCCCGGCGTGCAAAGCCCATATCAATTCAATCAATACCAGAAGCGTATCCGGTTAATGTCGTTCCTGACGACTCAAACTTGTACGATGTGTATCCTTGAAAAAGTGAGTGTGATAGTCGTTACAATCAGATGGTGCTGCGGACGTCTAATGTGTTCGCCACTTCATCAGAATTTCCTAAATATAAATCCGAGCGGCGCGTTCGCTGCTGCATCGCACTCGCTTTCTCATATCGTATCTGTACCTATATCATCAATATCTTCTCTGAATTGTCTGCTATACACTAAGTACCTGTGATAGTGGAGTAAATAACAGAAAAATAAATGTCGGCCTTGTGATCCAAGTGATGATCGATGATCTATTCCCTAAAATATTAGTACCGCTGAGCGTGAATAAATTTTATGGTAAATGGAGAGTGTGGACATAGCCGTTCCTGGTCCCCTGAGCCTTCGAGCGCGGATGACGACATGGGCCGCACGCGCCATCACATCACATCACATTGGCGCTTATCATGGATTACATCTGATGTGTTACAAATCGCGCTGAGAGTTCATAAATCAAGACTACTTTATAGATTGGTGAGGTAGAGGAGCTTAAATAGATAACGGAAGGACGAGGATAATCGAGTCGTGACCAGAACTGTGGAAGTGGAACCGCCTATTGCCTCCGACTTCCACTTTCCCACGTTTGAACGCCATCTCAATTCCACTGCCCCGCACACTTGGGGCGGGGTGTCCTCAGCCACTCGACCGACGGTGGCCCCAAGGTTGACGCCACTTCATGCCGACTTCATGCCGGCACTGTCACCATTGTCATATATGTAACATTCAAGTAACAGCGACAAAAAATGAGTGCCCGCTTTGTGCACCAAGGGTACATTAGCAGTAAAATACAATTTATATATACTAAATAATGTATATCTACTTTTAAAAAAAATTAGTTTCACTGTAAATAGACAATCTCCTTGGGTAAAATCTGAATAATCATTAGTATCTCACCGCACATCAGCGGAGTTTGAAGTGTCGCATTTTGTAATTTTGCATATACGTCCTAGGAAGATGAAAATATTGGTATGACAGTTCAGGAGGTCTCCTGGAGTGTTAAAGTTTACTTACAAAAGCAATTTGGTTCTTGTAGAAGGTTGCACGATATGATTGATTCAAGCCTCCCAAACGGAGTTTAAACCCTATTGAAGCGCCCACACATTTCATCCCCGAGATACCGTTGCAGCTCAAGCTCGAGCACCCAGATTTACATGTTTAAAACAATTTACCTATATGGACTAGTATAACTTCTATGTATTATAGTCTCAACCTTAGCTCTGTATCAAATGATACACATGTATGACCTAAATCTTTAGCAGACATAAATCTGAACGGTAAAGTCAATGCCCGCTACTTCATTTATTCCATATAATATTAAGACTAATGGCTAGACGTAGGGCCACAGCAAGCGCAAGGGTGCGTCGCGCGAGAGGGCGGGGAGTTGGCGCGTCGAGGGTCGGAACTTGCCGACTTCCACTGAGACGTGACTTCCACTCCCACTTCCGGAGTTCTACTCCCACAACTCTTGTATATACTCAGGATAATCTAATCCAACCCGCTGCCCAGTATCATAAGTTTCTTCATCCCCTTTTCGAGACGTCTCGCATTTTTTTACGAACCCAAGCACGAGGCGGTGCTAGACATCCATACTTCACCCTAATCCAGCATTTCCGGAGACAGGGTATCATAGCTACCATTGCACACTCAGTACAAAGCGCAAAATTGTCCCACACGCACCGGATTCGTATATCCTTTTTGGGCCTTGTTGTACTGATGCCTCTCGCACGCGAAGACGCATGTTTTTATTCGAATCAGTCTTCTCTGATTCGCAATCTACAGGTGCTTAGACCCTCCTGGACAGGGTCCGTGGCTATGTTTTCGGTTCGAATCTAAAAATTTTAGAGTCGCCTTCTTCTCCATCTTCAGCATCCCCACCCCTTTCGCAGACATTCTCTTATCCCGACAACTATACCGTGTATTCATCTCTCGCTAACGCGCTCGAAGATACATCATTCTCTACGCGCCCAGCGACTGTTAAGCGGGCGCGGGTTTCAGGTGATACGGCTAGCGCGGTCGACATCTCGACGAACTCTACGGCCTCTTCCTCCACCACAAATATTACTTCTGGCTGGATGGCATGTGAGTAAATGGTTCTGATTACCTAGTAAAACCATCGGTAAATGCTCACTAATTTATTTCGCGAATGTAGGCAATCCTTCTGGGCCGTCAGCGAGCTTCGCGTCGGCCTATTCTCCATGCCCACCCCAACCCGAAATCCCCTCAATCGCTGCGCCTCCTACTTTAGCTCGTAAGTCCGACTCATCGATCCATACTCGTATATATCGGATGTGCTAGTACATCAGAAAATAGCATACCACGGCACGATGCGAGCGCATCCTTACCTTCCGGACGAGGCACCTGGAGAGCGGACGATGTCTGCCACTCCACCTGGGCCGCAAGATACGCTTCCGACTATCCTCCAGCATTGTGAGTTCATCATCTTGTCGAGGCCCATTTCGAAATATGGACTTACCTGACGGACGTAGTATCTTGGCACTATAAACTTTGCTTCAGTCTTGTAAACTATGGATATACCGAACCTTACCTCGTTTTCCATCCGCAAGGCGGAAGGTGTGTGGAAGACGATTATGACTTGATGAGAAGGGCCGACGTGGTGGAGGCTATTCGACGTATCGCGGAGGCGCTCCCCGCTCCGTCATCGCCGTTGCCCCACGACATGGAGGAGCCACCTGACGCTTGGTACATTCCAACGATGAGTCGGCTCATCGATGAAACTGAGCGTAAAGTTCCTGCGTTGGCGTGCGGTGAGCTCTATCGTCTGTGTTCGGGAGTCAGTAGATGTGTGCTCATCTTTTTTTAATCAGAACGAACCACTCCGTCGAATACATATCGACACGGACCATACACTGAAGTGAATCGAGGCTCAAAAAGTGAGTAACATCCCCAAGTTTGAACTCCTATCATCTCATTCAAACTTCCCTCTATTGCAGTTCGCGATCCTTATGAGAGGGTCACAAACAATACATTTAAGTTTCGCCATGGTCGTACATTTGCTCAAACTGTGACCAGCTCGAAAATTACGAGGGGGCGACCGACCAATACGCAAGACAATGTGCACATCGGGAATGTCCAAAGGTATGCGTGTTTGAGAGCTCCTCTCTCGGATCTGCGAACTAACATTACCAGGCGTGGGGTCGACACCAACGCCGACAGACGGAACGACATCCAATTCGGGGTAAATCGTGGCTACGCACACACCGCCAACTGGTCGTCGAAGGGCGCATCGTCGACGCAGGACTCGCCTACATGCGCCGATACCAAGTTCTCCAGCCAGAAATACTTGCCGTTGTCATCACGTACGCAGGGATCGATGATGACCATACCTTCATTTCAGGTCCCTTTCCGTATCCTTCGAACCTTCTGCACGCAACTATCGCCAATCGTGTCCAGCCATTCTTCGTCCTCGAGCACTTCTGTAGAGGAGAGGATGAGAAACGGTGCAAAAGATCTGGAAAAATTGGGCGTGCTGTGGAGCATGGACGAGCTCGCGCCGAAGGTAGTCAAGGATGGATACCACTTGTTAAGGATGAGTGGAGGATATTCATCGATTGGGCAGATAAACGTGGCAGGGTTCGGCGGATAATTTCTGCCCGAGAAATAGATCTATTTTTATTCTACCCTACATTCAGAATTCGTAGAGGACTCTTCTACGTAGAAGTGCGATATTGAATCTTTTTAGCCATTCTTATATATTTGTAATAAAAAAAATATATTTCCTGGTATTTTATTTCTTTATAGAAAAAATTGAGTTGACTGCGGTTGCTTACCCAATCTAATCTCTGAATACTCAAGAAACATTGGACCAAGAGCAGTACATCTAAGAATCATCTCAAGAAGTGCTCGGACTCACAACAATCAAAACATTCTGATACTCGACGAGCCAAAGGATTACTATCAATCCACTGAATCTTGTACGTTGATATGCTTTACAAAATCCGTTTATTATGGTCTTTCTCTTTGTCTGAATGTTCGGCTCAACAGCAATAAAGAAATTCGACCTGCCTTTGTCCCAATCAGTTGAGAATATAAGCCTCACTATTTTGAGAGTAGCGGTCGTGTTCCTGTGTGTGCACTCCCAATGATCCCCGCTTCATCCTTTCGACCTGATATTCCTATCATCCACTAAACCCTCATTCGGTGAGTTTTCGAATCGATGTTGAGTCTCGAATTTGGACGCTCCTTACCCGAGCTCGTACTGCCTTACAGACAGGCACCGCAGCAGTTCGAGCGGGAGGCTCTTGTAGCGCTATATAGCAACTCAACTCGTGACTTACCCTCTTTCTCGACGTTAGAATTTGATTTCCCGTCCTCGGTAGAGATACCACTGCACTACTCAAAGGGTTGGACGAATTATTGTGCCCCCAATGACCTGCGACTGGAACCTTCAAGCAGTAAGTTGAGGTTCCTACAAGAGAATGTCAGAGATAAAACAAATGATTGACAGGACTCACAACGGCTTTGACCGATTTGAACGCGCACTTCCGGAATTCCTATTCATCGACCTGTCGAAAAAACTGCAGAGGCTTCAATTTGTATCACGACAGATCGAATTATAATCGGTGAGTATTTATGTGCTCAGTCATAATCGGGCATTTGAATGCTAAAAGAAAATCCACTCGTTAGTTCCAGCACCGAAACCAAGTTTCGACGCTCAGGAACAAGCACCATCGAGCACGAGCAGCGCGTGCGCAATACGGAGAGTAATGACATTATCAGAAAATCGATTTTATATTCTAACAACCCTCTCACAGACTTATACGCCAGTTCATGGCCGAGTAACAACAGGCGTGCAGGAAATACATGGGTCCGAAGCATACAGGACACTCGGTTGGCGCGGTATAGCCACAATTGCACTGATCCGCATTGCGCAACAGCCGAACGATGTAATCGAATCAGGTGTACCCATGCATATGCACATACTCTCAAACTGCATGCATAGCCCGCTTGAGGGCCTACAGAACGGCGACGCCTATTGGCCACCATTACCCGTACCGACCTCATCGATGTACGGCTTATTAAATAATAGGCGACCAGATACAACGAAGTTATCTGGAAAGCGAAAACGCTCTGAAGAACAGGACGACGAGCGGAAGCCCACCCCTTACAAACAACAAAGAATGGCCGAGACGATGGGTGACGAAAGTCGTGATCCCTTATTAGACAATGAGGCGGTATCGAGAGAGAGAACAGAAAACGAACCACCTACGTGGAATGCATATGCAGTAATTCCTGACATCTGTGGTCCTCTTTCGGAACCATTGAAGGCATATCTGGCCGCCAAAACGGTTGAGAGACAGACCAATGCAGCGAGACGCGCCGCAAAACAAAAAAAGTGCGACAAGACAAAACGAAATAAAAGAAAACCCGAAGAACAGGCGCAAAAAAGGAGGATAAATGTAAGGGAGGATAAAAGTGGGTGATGGTCAAGGAGGAAAGTTTTCGATGGATGAATGGAGCCGGAAAATGCACTAGTATCGTGGGAATATCTATCTTTAACCCTCGCCAATCGAGCGCTCACATCGTGCGTACCTGCTCTCCAGCAATCTATTATATACTGTGCATAATCTAAACACCTACTCTACACATTTAAATTGTGTACGACCAAATATTCTATTCAAGAGTTTTCCTCAGACATATACACACTACTATGACGGTATTTTTCATCAACAAATCGAGCTTCCTACCCTCTAGTTTTACTACATAAACTCGCCTAAATACGTAGTTTTGTTGTCTAGTTCCATCAAAATCTTGATCGCACGGATAGATTTAATTGATATGTTTATTTGGCTTCTACTTTTGATGCGGACTGCTTCCTACTTCCTGGTCTCTGCTTTTGCGAGAAATTTTTTACCAAGTCCCCGCCACATACGACGAGATATGCAGGGATGAACATGTGAATGTCACTTAAATATTCAAAAAATAATCAAAGCAGCCTTTTGATTGGTTGAAGGCATGCAAAATCTTCAGTTGTGACACGGAGTTTGCCATTATCTGGATGCCGCGTGATC
>MU155290.1:0-76109 GCA_015484465.1 Pholiota conissans
GGCTCCGGGAAGGCCCCGGATGGGCGTTGAGCGGGCGATGGATTTTTGATAATTTTCCACTTGAAATGTTTGTCAACGTGGATCACGCGTTTAACACGTTGTCAAACACTTGAAAAGAAAAATCTTTGTCGACTTTGTTGCCCATTTTATATATATGTGGTCGTGCAGAAATAGCAACCATTTTGAAAGGAAATAATATTTCAATGGTCACATTTGTTTGAAATTTAAGCTGCACTTGAAAATTCCTTTCAACTTTAAATTTTTATCAACATTGAAGCGACCTAACGACGTTCTCAATCACTTTAAATGCTAGAAATTTATATACAGTCAAAGAAACTTAAAATGGGCATTTATTTTCAATGCGCGCTATAATTTATTACATTTGTCAACAAAGTTGATTCACGTGGAAAGGCCTTTTTAATCCCAAAAGTCCCGGTGTGTTACACAATTCCAATTCGAAAGCATTGTAGCATACATGCGCCTACAATTCGTCATTTTTATCGCGTCATTCCATCCGCATATGAAGCGCATAAAAGGCCACCAGCGACCCAACATATTGTTCATTCTATGAAGTCCCTAGAAGGTCTACCAAGTTGTATTTTTCATTATTTCGAACCACACTCTGACTCAGAGTGATATTATCATATGGTGGCCACCTTATACATTAGGCCTAGTGATAGCTGCCACCTAGCGCTTAACTCCTGTGGCTCTCTCTGGAAGCGCAATTAGCTACGCTAACACTAAAATACTTAAGCGCACCGCGCGTTGCAGGCCTATATAATACTCTGATGTTCTTTGAAACCTGCACACTACTTTACTTTGTCTCTTGAATTTCTCAGCCATGCCTGTTCAAACCCGATCTCAGCAGCGAAGACTACATGTCCCGAAGACACAAGAAGAGCAAGACTATCCTTCTCCAATCTCTAACAGCAATTCTGCTCCCGCTTCAGCCACCTCCAGGCACCACAGTCCTACCAAGCCACCTGTCCCGACAGAACCATTGCCAGACCCATGGAGAGCAGATTTTCTCCGTGACGACGGGAGGCGGCTTTGGCGATACATCACGGCTTTAGAGAAACCCGCAAGGGTGATATCAACTGGGAGAGACTTTGAATTTCCTAATATTTGCCGCATCATTAGATTCGGACACATGAAAGAGGACGGCTATGTTCAGCCAGTTAACCTGTGGTCTTCTCTAGACATAGTAGACCCCAAGGACCCGGAGGTGCACAATCATATGAGCACGCATCAACCACATTTCAAGTTCGAAGTTAAAGTCAGTGACTCATCCTGTGCGATGCTTTTCGACTGCTTCTTACGTTTCTCAAATATAGTGGTCTAAATACCCTCCTTGGATGGTGGATCTCAACCAATCCTTGAGAGAAGAATTCCCCGACATCAAAGTCTTGACAAAGCCCCTTTTGTTGAAGCTCCTTGCATATGAATATGCGAAATATGCGAAGGTATACATGCGGTTTATTTCTCTTAGTCTGAGGTTGCTGAACTGTTTCCGATAGTACTACTATTACCATCTCTATGATACTCCGGACGGTCTGGGCAGATTCATTCATGACATACCAGAACGGCTCCGATTTGGCCCTGGCGGTATTGATGTTTTCCGTTTTCAGTTGGCTTATATCACCATGGACGGCGATCAGGTCTGGCGCGCTGGAAAAGGCTTGATACTAGCCCCTTCTCCAATTCCTCAAACAACGCCTTGGAAGCGCCTTGACAGAATTTAAGTTCGAACAGTCAACCTTCCTGAGAGTTCTTTCTTTTGTAAATGGAATATATATATATATCTGACCGGCACGAACCGTATTCGTTCTTTGTATCTCGTCTTTCATGACTGTCTCCGGAAACTACGTATCTTCATTGACTAGATCTTAAAGAAACCAACACGAATCAAAGAAACAAACGGTCAAAGGGAATCGATTCACAATCGTATATCTCCTTTGGGTCAGTGGCACTTGGAGTGATTTACATAAGAGCGACTCGACGCCGTAAGCCAACATAGACTTCGACTAAGATACACATTCATCGATCATATCGCGCTGGCCGGCTCTCTTCTGCAGACTTGGGTGATAGACCTGAGGACATTGCGGGCGCTTTTTTTGATTTGACGAGGTGTGTATCTTTTCGACGTTTATCTTTCACCAGGCGCCTACGGAGACTACTGTAGAATCGTACGGCAGCCTGCATCTCTGTTCATCTTTCATATCCTTCCCTGACACCGATGGGTACAAAAGCGGATCAACAGGGGGGAAAATATACCGAAGCGTGTCATCGCAGCTTTCAATTTGTATTGAAGTTGTAGACCTCTCCGACAGCTTTTTCCTGCATTTTGGTTCGCCTTTTTACAACTTTCGAACTTGTGAGGATTCGTGATTTTCTTTGTCTTCTGTATGGTCACTGCGTTACCTGGTAAAATCTGCCGCTTGCGTAGATGTCTCAATATACTTTTCCATGTAACTGTTCAGCCGTCAAAAAACAGTTCATACGACAAGATCAAGCCAATGCATTTATTCTCTTGATATTTTTGATACATATATTCCATCTTCAAATACGATCCTCAGATTCTTCCGTTGCTAGACCACATCGGATTGTCCGCCTTTACATCCCCGACGCCTCCATCGTATGCACCATCCAAAACGAGCTGAAGATCTGGTGCAATCGTGACGTTCGGGGTCAAAGCCCACAAAGCAACGGCGACGGTACTAAAGAGATAGCGTTGAGCAACTGTGCCTAGATACTTGAACTCGTACGTACTTTTCTCCTTGATAATCCAGAATTCCTTCGTGAACCGGGAACTTCGCTTGCGGTCTATACAAAGTAAAGGTTAGCATTGCATCAAAGCAATAGAGATCAAGAACTTCAGCAGCTTACCCTAGGTTGGCGACTCGCTTGCCCATCATCCACCCATTCACGAATAAGATCGCCCTGTAGGGTTGCCCAAGCGTCTCATTGAAGGTAAACGATAACATCACATCCAAACCCTTGTCGATGTTCAAGTCGAAAGTGGTAACGAAGAACCCAACGCCAGCCGAGCCGTTCGGAAGACCCTGAGAGAGATCGCGTGTCGTCCATCCTTTCGTCGAGAATCCGGGGAGATGCCAGCCTTGCCTCTCACCGAAAAGACCACCTTCGTTGAATACGCCTCGTGTCTTATCCAGGAATCTAAAAAGCCGTATAAGTTCGAGTAATGCAACTATATCAGCCTAACTTACCCCTTGTACCCGCCGACCTTACCCTGGACTTTCCATTCCCCGAAGGTATTACCATCCAAAGCGAATCCTCGAATGCCACGAGGGCCTTTTGAGCTGTCGGTATTGGCTGTCGCAGAAAGTGTTAACTTTGATATCACCAAGAAACTCTCACAGATTGACTACGCACATCCTTGTGTCTCGTTCAATCCCATATTGTCCTGTACGACAGTGATGACATTATCTTTGCCTGCCTTCAGCGCACCAGGAGGGAAGACGAATTTGTCGTCGGTCTCTTCGAGAATATTTCGGTTGTTGGTGGAGCTAATTCAAAAATTAATTATCGAGCGACACCATTTTCGTGTATGACTATTACTTACTTTCCGAAGGATGTTCCAAGGAACACATCGTTGGCCCAGACACTAGCAGCAAAGGCTGAAAACATAACGATATAAGACAATATCGAATCTGCACACGATAAACAACATACCTTCCCCTCCATTGATCGACAGATTCACGCTCTTCTCCATTCCCGTAGCATTGAAATGACCTCGCCATAAAACAACGTTCTCACAGCTACATCATAAACAGTGAGTGATGTCGGCTTCAACCAAAGCACGAAAAAGTCAACTTACAACCCGTAATCACACCCATACAAAATCCTCCCATCTCCATAGTATGGTTTCAGCGGAATATTTGTCGTCGTATGATTCGCCACCGTCCATGACTTATCATCGAACGAACTCTGTATCTCCGGAAGACTGTCCTTGAACTTCCACCCAGACAATTTCGGCACCTTTAGTGCAGCCAACGACGCCCGCGGACTGAGCTCGCCTACGAAACCCCCAGACTGGGTTAGCGATGCCGACGCAGCGACGTCGCTCGACACGCCCTCGCCGTTCCAGGTGATAGACCTGATCGATTTCGGAGCGATGACCGTAAGTCTGACGCCCGTCTTCAGATCTCCACGCAGCGTAAGAGTCGAGCCGGATATGGCGGCGTCGCGGACGAGGTAAGGGCCACCGACGAGGATGGAGGTATTCGTGCCAATTCCCCAGTAATTCTTGAACGGGTCGCTTGCTTCACCTGCGATCACAGGAGACCAGAACGTCGCCGCCGTATCAGAGTCGGCGTATAGAATCAGCTGCGTATTGGAATCCCAGACAGCGACGAGGCCCTCAATTCCAGCGAGGAAGCTAACCGTGGTTGTCCCCGGAGCCAAACTGGAACTGTTCGTAAATTGCACCCCGGGGGATTGGCTGCTATGCAATGGATTCGGTGTACCAGTAAGTTTCAGGGCAGTCTCATGCGCCTGCGACGAGTTTCCATGCAGGAAGAGAATATCGCGGCTATCGATAGTGCTGGCGAAGAACACCTGCGCAGTTGAGTACGCCACTTTCGATGACGCGCCGAACGAATAGTCGGTGACGATAACCTTTGACTCGCGGCCACCCAATGTGATCTGTGGAGCTACCACCGGGATTTGCAAAGGCGTTCCGGAGACCGTCACGTTCAACTTAAATGTCGTAGTCGCGCTGGCATTATGGGAAATAAAATCCAAGTTAGTATCCTTCAAGCATGGTCCGACGCGATACTCACGTGGAAGTCGAACTCGCTTGTCGCGCGATATAGAAAGCGGCGCCACTATCCGGGTTCTTCAAAAACGTGACGAAGGCTGCGCTGTTGGTTGAGACAGAGAGACCGGTAGATGCGTCCGAGATCCAATCTGTCTTGTAGAACTCGCGAGAGCTGCGCAAGAACAGGGCCTGTCTCTTTAATTCGTCAAACTTAGTCGTGAGTTCTCTTGATTCGGCAATCTATTGTCCAGTGTTAATGCGGAATAATGAGCAGAGAGTATAGATAATCATATTACCGTTGCGCCGTAGTCGTACGAAGTATAGACACCATGGAAAGGAATCGCACCCCATGACGTCCCACTGAAAGTACTATAAGATTGAGAAAAAGCTAATATAGACGATACTTACCCGTATATCATGTAGTAGCTGATCAACTTCGCGTTGCTCGCCCACAGCTGAAGATTGAAAACAGATTGGAAGTCGGGTCCAGTCAGAGTTCGGCATGGGGCGTAACCTGTTTATTCATTATTACTGATCCAAATGCAGGAGGAGCAAAGAGGGAATTTACCTGGCGCTGTAGGCCCCCAGGCATCGAATGATCCTCCTTGGAATTCTGTCGATGATCATTAGAGACGAGAATGGACAATAATTGGCAAGATAATCATACCGGGTATGTACCAAGCTTGAGAAGGATTCACCCGTGCATGGTATGAATGGTAATTTGTCGTGACTGGGTTCCAGTTGGTGGGATGAGAGCAGTCGAATCCTTGAGGGTATGAATCAAGTCTAAGAAAACATAGATAGGTCAAAAACCGGCCCAGCAGCAGAATCGTGACTCTTACCCATAGAGATCTACGGCACCCTGCACATAATGATATATCAGCTAGATGGTGCAGCAAAACTAAGAATCCAGACGTACGGTTCCA
Organism: Pholiota conissans; assembly: GCA_015484465.1. Taxonomy (NCBI): domain Eukaryota; kingdom Fungi; phylum Basidiomycota; class Agaricomycetes; order Agaricales; family Strophariaceae; genus Pholiota; species Pholiota conissans. Next base: position 5,707 of record MU155290.1, read on the forward strand.
TTTATAAAGTTGCTTCCTTCGCCTGGGTCGTTGTAGGTGAGAGGAACAACGATGTCCGAATTGTGGTATGCTGTTTCGAGGTCAGAGAAATATTCCGCGTGGCTGATGGGACTTTGCGAGTATTCATTATCTATACGAGTCTCAGTGGTGTTCGGAAGATGGAAGAGGTATGAATATCACGCACCAACTTGTATCGCTACACCCTTCATCGTTAGTGAAAGATCAAATTAACTGTTGGGTTCACGTACCAATAACCGGCCCACCAGAGCTAATCTGGTTGGGAGCTGTGACGTTGATGATACCTTGGACATAAGCCTGCCAAGCAGCCTTCCAATCAGTAGCATTGGTTCGCAACTGGCCTGCAATTTCGGAGGTCGCCCAGTGGGCGATGCCTCCTGCAGTTGTTTCGGCATTGATATACTAATTTCGAAATTAGGGTAAACGTCCAAGAGATAACGAGGAGTTACTAACAGGTCCTAATGGAAACTTTGAGATTTGGTTGAGAAGGCTGGATTATATTCTACTTACCGGGGCGCAATACAATCCAGATTCCAGCGGCTTTGGCTGCATCATACAGAGGTTGGAGAGCACGGAAGCCGTTGAAATCGACCACTCCAGGCGCTGGATTAATCAAACCCATGTGCGTATACACGCTGACGGCGTTCATTCCTGCAGCCTTGACTTTCTCAAGGATATCAGGCCATAGGTCCGGAACAGGCAATCTGAAAGTATGAAATTCGCCAGAACTGTACGTTTGGAGTCAACGAAGAGAATCAAGGTATTAATTTGGCCATAGAACGTACTGAAGGAAGATGCGCTGGCCTTTCAAAATCAGGCTGTAGTTGTCAAATTGGACATCCGGCGTTCGCGCTCTTGCGTTCAAGCGTGGCGAAGTGTGTTCCAAGGATGGTGATGATTCTGCGATGCTGTGGGACGTAAATGACCTCGCGACGAAGCCCTGAAGCTGCGAGAGACTCAGAGGATGGTTGGGGACAAGCTGAGTACTCGTTAAGACGAAGACAATCGAGACCAAGCACGTCAATCCAATGAACCATCCCGACTTTCGCTTTGCAGGACGGCCTTCGTCCAGCATTATTGGGGTGTCGAATCCCGTCATGAGAGATTTCCAGGTATTCGGGGTGGAATATCGTGCACGTTCTTCAAATTGTCCCTTCTTAAATGACAACGACATGAGGTCCGGCTCCTTCTTTTGCGCTCTCATTTTCGTGGAAGCAGGTGGAGGCATCCTGGTCGGGCCTGCTGATAGGTGTTCTCTAGGAGTGACGAAGCAGTCTTATGACCTGATTGTATGGAAAAGAAGTGGGATATAGCTGTCAGGAAGGTTAAGAATTAGATCACGGAGTAAGCAGAAGAGTAAAGCCGGTCCGATGCTCGTCATCGTCGAGGAAAACGTGAACGTCAACAGGGTCCGCGCGTGAGAGTCGAAAGTCAACCGACGCACTGCTAAAATAAGAACGCGATTGCCGGCGGCGGACGCCGAATGCGCTGGTGCTCGACATAAGTCCAAACGTTAAGGGCGCTTTTGCTCCTTGCATCACTTTCCGTCAGTATTCTATGGTGTGTTCAATTACCTGACTAAATCATAATTATGTGATTCGTGGATCTGGAACTAATTTAGCCTAGAACCTGTATTGAATCGACGTCGACTCAGCATGGAAATTATTTAACAAGAGTCTGCACAGTGTATACGTAGTAAAATTGAAGGCCTTTGAAACTGCGGATTACAGGACTTTAGAACATTAACACGACACCCACTAATTTGTGGCTTTAAAATTCATATTATTGCAACCAAAAAATAGAACTATATGCCAGCCACTTCCAAGGTGGCGCATTTAACAGCGGCCCAGTGAAGTGGCTGACTCCCTAGCGTCTGATATAAAATCGAGGCTCCCCAGTATTCTTTCCTAGCAATATCCCTCAACTCGTCCTACTCCTCATCCGATATACCTCCCTACTTTCTCTTGTCTTGTCTGTTGACAGCGTACGCCTCCTTTTCAGCACCCGCCGACGGCCGCCGGAGAGAAAACTACTTACAGACCACAAACAGCGCTGAAGGCCATTTCCCTTTGTCGTGGCTTTGGCTTGAGTTTTTTTATTATGATGACGACCGTGAGCGCTTGTATCCCATAGGAGTGGAGTATCGCCAAAAAAAGCATTGAATCTCTGATTATAATCATCCTCTTCGCAACCCCAATTTGACATCTCCTTCGTCTACGTACCTTTCCAGGTGTATCCGCCCGTGGTTACTCGAAAGGAATCTTCAATCCACCAGCGCTGCTGCATGACGTTCATCAGCTGTGCCTGTGGTCTGATTTTTTTTTTTTTTGAAGACCACGGGCGCTTCCATCGGGACTTTATACGGCGATCTTCATAGTAGTATACGAAACGCCTAGAGTCCGAGATTCAATTTCGGAATTTGAGTACTTGAGTTTAATTCCCGCTGGTGCACGATATAGATAAGTGCCCGAAACATGTAATACTCAATGCATGCTACAAAAATCACTTGTATTATATATTACAGTACGTATTTACCTTTTAAAAATTTGTTGATATTAGTATATAATATGTGAAGAGAAACACCATCGACTCTCACCAACAAAGAAATTCCCTCAATAAAAAGGTCGGCAAGACTGATTTCTTGGTTAATATAAAGGACAAGGTCGCTTTTATGTCAATGGTTCGACAGCTGGAGCTTGACGAACCATTTCGGGGTGGAATATATTGCGATGGGAAGCTTCAGGCGAATTTCCGTTTCAAGACCGTTTCCAACAAATCTACGTAGCTTCTATCACTCAATCGGTTTAAAATCTTCCGTCCGTTCGTTGTAAATCCTCCCATATATGCAATCTGGATCTCACATTCGTGATGATATGTCAGCCTTGCTTAAGCGAAGCTGATGACTAAGTTGGAGGATTTGGAACCTGAATCTGAATATGACGCAAAATACAGGCTTCCGATCGTGGATGGTGAAAAATGGTATAAAAGGGTAGGCATACAGGGTAGCAATGGCCTCACAACAAAGAAATCTATTCAACAACTTCCTCTCACAACCTACAAATGTCTGCGAAACTTAATATCTTTATCACTGGCGCCACCGGTACGTCTTCCGATAGAGTATACCCTTATCTATACCTGCTGAACGGGACTGTTAGGCTATGTTGGCGGTAGCGTTGTTTCACGCCTGCTTAAGCATCGTCAAGCCACATCCTTTGAAATTACAGCGTTGCTCCGCTCCGCCGAAAAGGCTGAGAAGCTTCATACTCTGGGAATAAAGACTGTCTTGGGCTCGTATACGGATAAGGACCTGGGTTTTCTCACAAAAGCATGCGCCGATGCCGACGTTGTATTCGCAATCGTAGAGTGCTTGTTCGATTGGTATTTCTCGATTTCAGGGTCCAATCCCCATTAAGCTCGGCTGTCGTTTCTGCGCGTAGATACATGATTAGATAGTTGAATAAATCGCTTATAGCGCCGCTCCCACCGTATAGTCCGTTGGCCGCTGTGCCGTCTGGCCGGCATCGTGATGCGTGCGTGTGTGTGCGCGCGCGTCCGCCTCAAGGGACGTGGCGCAAAGATGAGTGCCCGAAACATGCACAAAACGTCTTTCCATCTGCAAACACAGTATATTTAATTTAATATCTATGTTCCTACAATAAAAAATTGTTTTCCTTCAGAGATGTGGCCAAAATTCGACATAAAAGTGCACTTCTGTGTATAACTCTGAGTAGAAACCATAATGCTTGATAAAGTCGACACCATTATGCGTGCGGCATAATTTTTTGACACGAAGTCCTTAAATGTATCATACAGTCCCGTAATAAGTGTATTTAATATTAATTTGATTGATCTGGCCAACCCTGCGATACAAATTAGCACTGCGCGCTCTCCAGATGCAGCCACTGTTTACGAGCGCCTATTGGTCTGATGTGGACAAGTCCCCAATTTTTCTAATTCAAAAAAATGTGCGCGAGTGTCATCAATTTTGCAAACAGCTGTAATATTCTTTCGTATTTGAGGATGCTGCATGTGGATAGGCTCCACGAAAGATTCCGACACGGCATCATGGGCGCTTAATTGAGCGGTAATTCCAAGAGAGAGCGACATGAAGACCCGAAACAGGCAATGGTGCTGCATGAGACTTGTTTGGAATATATAGACCAGAACTATCAGAAATGAGAAGGTGTCAAAGAAGGCAGTATACTTGTCATTCCTTGAATATATCTTGTCAGTTCCTATAGCAAATCCTTGTAACAGTCAGGGACAATAAGAGAGGTTCTGTTGCACAAGAAAGGTTGCACAGCAGCCACCAGAAACGTTAACTCGGGCAAAATATCAGATGACGGCGAATTGATACTAAGATCAGACTGAGAGAACGACATGATGTATGGGGATGAGTGGATAGCTAGCTGGCATGTTGATTCACAAGGCTTATATATTCATTACAGTGATATATATATGGGCCATCTGCTACCACCTTTCGAGAATGTAGTGACCTTTGTAGGCCAAAATGTAAAAAGAGTTATGTAGATATGTACCACAAGGAGAAGGTCTGATACTTGGCACTTTGACACAGGACACCGCACAACCAAAGGACCGAGGTGCGCTAAGGTTTATAGGTCACTGTGTCGAAAGACAAAAAATTATGTGGAGAGGTCTATGTATATATCAATAAACCTTTATTTCCGGGCAGATGGACGTGTTGTGCATGTTTCGGGCACTCCTCTTTGCGCCACGTCCCTTGAGAGGCGGACGCGCGCGCACACACACGCATGCATCACGATGCCGGCCAGACGGCACAGCGGCAAACGGACTATACGGTGGGAGCGGCGCTATAAGCGATTTATTCAACTATCTAATCATGTATCTACGCGCAGAAACGACAGCCGAGCTTAATGGGGATTGGACCCTGAAATCGAGAAATACCAATCGAACTGGGACTCGCAATCGTACTCCATAAGCGCTCCTGGTTATTGCAGTGTTTTCCTACTACAATTGATTTCATCTTATTAGGCGAATTCCGACAATCTTCCTGCCACAGAAGCTATTTTGGATGGTCTCAAGATTCGCCACGAAAAGACCGGGAAAGCATCAATCCTGATTCATACAGTGCGCACTTCTTTCAAATTAATTAGCTGCAATTCGACTGGCGCTAATATCTCTTTCTATCTTGGATTGTAGTCCGGCTCAGGTATGACTTAAAAATTGATAGTACTGTACAATGCTGCTAACACTTGTGCAATGTAGCAATTATCATTGACGACGCTCGAGGATTGCATGGAGGCCACAAAGTCTACAGTGATCTCGAAAGTGAAGCACTCAACACCATAGCGGAAAGCGTACTCCATAGAAACGTTGATATTCCTATTGTGGAAGCGGACAAGGCGGGGTACGTGAAAGCCTACCTCATAACACTAGGTACGTCGAATTTACACCACTGTCTTGCCTTATATTTCTTTTTGCACAGGAACCGTATTCGGCTATCCATATGGCCCATTGGCAGATATGAACATTCAGAACAGGCATTCAATTCCGCTCCCATACTTCATCAAACCCTCCATTGCCCGGAAATAGGGTGGATATATCGGGAAGGGTCTGAATGCTTGGTCGGCTGTCGACGTCAATGACAGTGAGTTTCTTCCACTTAACTTTAATTTTTATCTCAAAAACGTCGTCTCTAGCTGCAGACCTGTTCATCATCATTTTCGACGCTGCAATTTCGAACTCTCCAGCTGCTGGTCACGGCACCGAAGGATATTACTTTGCAGAGAATTTCGAGTACACCGGACTCGAAGTCGCGAAGACGATATCCGAGAAGCTCTTCGAGCTTGGCGTCGCCAGTTCCCCCGAGCCGAAAGCCTTCACTCAGGATGAGCTGGACAAGAACTTCGGTGTATGTGACATTTTTTGCGCTCACTCTTTTGCCTATTGATATCATCGTTCTGGCGACTAATAGTCGTGCGAAGGGCGATCGCGGTCAAGTGCTTGGATGGACTCCTAAATTTGGCAAGGAAGAGTTCTTGACATATGTGAAGGAGGAAGTTACATTTTACACCAATGATTTGAAGGCTTAAGGCTTGATAAAAGACATTGCTCTGGGACCTTGAGTAAATATGTATATAAACAGTTTGACACTGGATTGTTAAATTGTGAAAAAGCTATATATCTGACAGCGTAGTCATGGTCTGTATTATTTGCTACAAATGCACATGCTGTAACATCGAGAGAACCCAGGAAAGTAAGCAAACACATTTGGGAAAATTGTGTTTGAATAGTAGAGTCAGATAACAGTCCCAATAGAGGTATAATATTTTGCCGAAGCACATAAGCACTTCAGAGTAATATACAATAAGCAAAAACAAGGAATAGATAAACAACATAGAATCCGGACGGTGTAACAGCCATACTCGAGTTCATAAACCCGGCCAGGGATGAATTACTTAGACGTCTTCTTCTGGTTTGCCTGGTAATCTGCATACCACCACTGGAAGAACGTTATATTTCGTCCTAAGGAAAACGCAAAGGACTCACCTCGACCATCCGCTTCACTCCCTCCTCAACACCGACCTCCGGCTCGTACCCTAATATCCGCCTCGCCTTTTCAATATTATGGAACCGCGGCGTGCAGCTGAACGTCACTTTGAACCTCGTAAACGTAACATCCTTGCCCGTCAGATACCCATACCACTCCGAGCCCGCCGCAGCCGCCATACCCACGCCCCTCGGAAGCTGGAATATACCCCTTGCAGGATTTCTCTTCCCAGGGAAGTATTTGTCCATCTCATTCCACACCATCCTCGGGAAATCCCAGAAATAACACGGCTCTCCATTCGTGATGAAGAACACCTGCCCCGCAACCTGTAGTGGGTTGACGTCGGGCCGGGCGAGCTTTGCGCGCTGCAGGGAGTATTCCGACAGCTGGTCGAAGCGTGTCCGCATCACCGGCCGGGGTACCATGCCTGCACCCGTAGGATCCGCGAACGCTGCTGCGATTTTTTCTGCATTGGGAGGGGGAGTGATATATGGCCCAAGAGGCCGCGCTTCGCAGGTCGGTATGCGGTGGTGTCCTGTCGTGAGATCGACAGGGAGGGTGGGATACGAGATGAGCGCGAGCTCGGCTGCGCTGAGTGGGGGGAGGTCGTCTGCGGTAGCGGGCTGCTTCTCCAGGTCCAGAGAAGCGAGTGGGGGTGCAGGTGGAGGGTCAATGAGGCGGTCGGCGGCGAGAAGATGCGCGCGGGCGACGTTGCCGACGTATGTCCAGTCAAACAGGTTAGTGTTGTCACCGATTTGGAAGTGCGTCTGTCCCCGCTCGTATACTTGGTGCAGTCCGGCCATGACTTGACGATCACCTGGGCTGCATAGGAAATTAGACGAGAATTTCGACTTCAGAATGTCGTGCTCACCCGAAAATTCCAGCAGGTCGAAGCGCTACTGTCAGCAAACCATCTTTGCCGTTGGCTTCTAGAACAGCAGTCTCTGCCTTCGATTTCGAATCATTGTATGCGTCCATAGGAACTTCGGGGAACGAAATACGCTCGTCCACGTCCTTGATCTCTCCGCCATTGAACACGACACCTGCAGAGCTCGTGAAGACAAGTTTGCGCACACCCGTCTCCACAGCAGCAGCAATTATGGCTTTTGTTCCTAGTACATTCACTTTGTGGAAGACAGCAGGGTCGTTGAGCGTCGCATGCGGTGAAGCAGTGTGGATAATACACGTCGTCCCGCTCTGCTCGAAAGGTTACCAGTCAACATCTGTCCCTCAACGAATTCGAAGATAACATACCTTGCGCAACGCCGACGCAACAGAATCCTGGTCGCTAATGTCCCCCGAGTGGAACGTAACATCGTCATAACGAGCGACTATGTCGAAAACAGATACAATGTCCCCCCTCGCCAATAGCTGCTGGACGATGTGGCGCCCCAGGAACCCGTTCCCACCGATAACCATATACACATCCTTCGTTTGAGACATCTCTCTCGTATATTCTGAGTGTAAAAGTCGAGAAGAGTGGGGGATAGAAGGGGAGAAGTATAGAAAGAGAAAGGGAAAGATTCAGAATCGAACGACATAATTTTGGCCGCGAAAGCGGCACACACGTGACTCACGCGTCCAGCGCGCGTGCCACCGCCATCAAGACGCGCTCCGATACAAGATTGAAATTTGAAATTTGTTATATACACAAAATATGCTGTTAGTACGATTAATGGATGTATTTAGTATACGAGGAAGATACATTATTGAGACGGTAGGTATAATGTCCGGAAAGAGAGTTCAGTAAGTACCGAATGGCGGCTTCCAAATCGTGTTAGTGCCATGCACTGCTTGGCGCATTTCATCCCATCCTTGTGTATGAAAATGGTGACCGAGCACGGAGTATAAAGAAGAGGTATTTTCTTGAAGAGTGGGACGGGGGGCGAGAACGAGTCCTGTACGTGCACGCCAAACTTGGTCACCATCCATTGTGATGAAAGCCAAATACATGCGGAAAACATCGACGCCTCCTAGGCCGAATTGATTTTCGTTCGAAACATAATTAATAGATCTTGAACCCGGGTTGATGTTGAGAGTATTGTTAATACCGTAGACATAATACTGTGACAAAAATTTTAATGATCAATGAGCAGGAACAAGTTCAGAACGAGTAAATACCTCTGAGTACGTGCGATATGCTTTCGCAATGACATAAAGGAGGATATGTTTCGTCAGTTGTTTAAGAAACTGCATATCCGGGTATTCCTGCTGAACCAGGCGCAACAAGTCTATCTTCCAGGGCGGGTATGTAGACCACTAAGAGCATTAGCACCAGCTCCGTCAATAATCGAAAAGAAGATACCTGAAATATACTACTACTCACCTGAATCTCGAACGTAAATTTTGGATGATTCCTATTAATATGATCATACACCTCTGGATCGTTGGGAGCGTCTATATCCCCATGCCCGTGGATCCACAGGTTGACAGGCTGAACCCAGCCGGCTGGGTCCGTATTTCCAAAGGTGATCATGCGACATATCGAAGGAAACTCGAACTCTTCACCGACTGACATCACTCTCATAGGCGGTTGAAGCGCTGCGACGTAGCGCTGAAGGCCACCATGGCGGTGGAAGTCGTCTGGCTGAGCCCATGGGTCTGGCAACGGATCTCTTGGAACGCGTGGCTGGCTATAAACTACACCTCCGAAATTAGTGGTAAGAGATGGGGGAGTAGGATTATTGTTCGGGATTGTCGAAGGGTAAGCCGACGAAGGGTGAAAAATTCCTTGCCATGTTCTCGACGGAGCGGCCATCTGTTGAGTATTGTAGTGACCTGACATGATGCACGAATCTGCTGAAGAAGTGAAGTGGAAGTTGAAAGAAACACTACTTTAAATGGCGGTGCAAACCAGTTCGGTTGGGGCCACTATTGGGCCACACTACCAATAACGGAGATTCTGGACTGATTTGACCGGACAATGGAAATAGTTTGATGGATCGAGCTTGAATTCAAGCGCAGTGGGAGAAGGACAATTTGTAGGTCAAGACTTAGAGATCTAGAATAAGTGAGAGACTCTGAGCTACCCACTTTCATACTATAGCTTACTATGTAGCGCCGTATAGTATGAAGCTACGAGCCTGAGCCACATTGAACCCATCGAAACGGACAAGGCGACAGTATTTCTAGACATTGGAGAATTTGCATAGGCAGACGAGATCGCTCACAATTATATGGCATCAGCATCCTATGAATTTGAGTTAGTACCTGACGAGTTGAAAAACAAGGTTTGCGGCTATCTATCCTTCAAAGGACACCCACTTTACTGTGTAATGGTCAAAATTAAGAGGATTATCAGGAAGAGTCAGCATGAAGCGAATTGTTTTCACACGTTGCTCATGGTCTTCGCGGAATCCCCACGACAAGCTGTAGCCGCTGTGCACACCTTTCAACCACTCAACTTACCACCGTGTTGTGCCTACAATCGAGACAACCTCCACACGATCGCATCTATATAACGTAATATTAGAGTCCTGGTATGATATCGAAGTGGTAAATTGACTTTGTGGTGTATACCAGAGAATGGCGCCAATAAACGCGCAAGATCAGACTTTATCAAAAGCCTTGCACGAGTTCATCGTGCCTCTCATACATTCAGTCGGAGATCCAGAGAAAACAATCGGTATGTGGCTCACTAAAAGACAATTACTTATCGACCTGAACCAATCTATGAGTAGATCCAATATCTTTAGACCGCGAATCAACGAAGTTAATCACAGCGCTCAAAGCATTCATAGAGAGTATCATTGGAAGCTCCAAATCGGATAGGCGCACGCAGATAGAAGTCAGCTTAGAGGAAGGTTTCCAGCCGTCTACTCCCGCAAATCTCAATGCTATCCATGAAGGTGCATTTCAATTCAACATCAAGTTAAATGTATTCTAATCTCAATGGCACTATTCTGTATAAAAAAGCAAACTTGGTTCCTCAATCATCTACTCCTGGTAAGATTACTCACAATCATCAGAATCTGTACTCCCTCCCCGAATCTGAATCTTCTGTACAGAAATATATCCAGTACAGGGAGATACTGTCGAACAAAAGCTCCTTGAGAATCTTCATAACACAGTCTACAACAGCATGCCTATCCGTCTCCTGTCTTTCGAACAGCATGATTCTATTCTCAGGATTGAATTACTCGAAAGGAATGCTGTCCTTACGCTCCTCGAATCAAAGTTACGAGGGACATTGGATGCAAGGGATTTAAAGAATCCGGCCACCCAGGACGACGAATCCAAAATCCAGGATTTGGTAGCAAAAGAAGCAAGCTATGCTATTCTCTCCCACACCTGGCTTCGCTCCGCGCCTGGGGAAATTACCTATAACGATTGGATTAACGGAAACTTGGGTTCAAATACACCTGGATACCATAAATTAGTCAACTTCTGCAGAGCGGCGTGGACGAATCACAAGCTCTCCCTCGGCTGGATTGATACGATATGCATCAATAAAGACAGCAGCTCCGAACTCGACGAATCCATCCGCTGTATGTATAATTGGTATCAACGAGCAAGCGTCTGCATCATTCATCTTGCTCAGACCAATTTACTCTCAGAAATCCACCTCGATCCTTGGTTCACCCGGGGGTGGACTTTGCAAGAACTACTCGCGCCACCTTTCGTCAAATTTTACAACAAAGACTGGAGGAAATTCGTTCAAAATTTAGACAATAATAAACCCTCGAGATACAATTTTGCATTCAATTCGGAGTTGCTGCAGATCACAGAGCAAATTGCTACAGCGACAACACTTACACCGGATGAACTCAAAGATATCAGGACCGTTTCCCTGTCGCGCAGAATGCAGCTCGCAGCCAACCGCAAAGTGACGAGAGAGGAGGATACAGCCTACTCTCTGATGGGTATCTTCGACATCAGCATGACCACTGCTTATGGTGAAGGAAGTATACGTGCATTCTCGCGCCTCCTCCAGAAAATAATCAATTCAACGTCGACAGGAATTCTTGATCTGTTCAACTGGGCAGGAGATGGCTCCTCCACCTCGCGAATCCTGCCAGCACACCCAAACCAATACCTTCATTCCGCATCTGGCAAGTCTATGGGTCTGACTGACAAACGGCCAGTTGAACCCTTGACCATGACCCATATAGGAATACGCATTCCCGTTATTTTAATGCATGGTATATCGGTTCAGAATGCTTATTCCAAGTTCTATGCAAGCGGTGATTACACAGCCGTCGCGACCATCTCCCCCACTGGGTTTTATCATAACATCCCCACCACTTATCGTTTGCTGGACAGTAGAGCGCGCGATCATGACGGCCAAAAGACACACGAGGACGGCGGGCTACACCAATACACATTCGCGGTATTCAACATCAGCCAGGACTTAACACAGGGCAATTTCCACGTTCCGACCACATGCATCGCAATACCCATTAATTGTAATGAGAGTGTGGGGAAGGTAACGAGTACTGGGCCTTTCTTTCGCATTTTCACCAAAAAGCCTGTCGTGTTCAAGATACAGGAGTGGGATGGGAAGTCCGCCCGCGATTATTCGAAAAAGCGTGTAATAAATATACCAAGTGGGCAGCTGGCAAAACATGGTATGCAATTTGTCGTCAAGTACATGTAGGTAGGATGTCTCAGATACCAGAATGGCAAAGATCGGATGAAGGAGTTCGAAGAAACGATGTTAGAGATACAGCGAGCTGTCTTGACGGAGATGACCCTGTTCTCGTGCCAGTCAGATAGAAACTCGAGACAACAGTAGATCAAGAGCCAGGAATCATACCGAAATTCGATAAGAAGGCTTCAAAAACCTGATTTCCCCTTAATGATATTATAGGTGGGACCTCTCCTACCAAACATCCGTCGTAAATCATCAACAAGCTCCTTCGGCCGCTCATATGAAGCAAAATGCCCTCCGGCATCATGTTCTACTTCAAACACTAGATTAGGAGTCCTAGTCCACCTAGGCACAAAATGAGGTAGTGAGCAAAAAGGAAGCCGATACGACAAGAAGGAGAAACCTACAGGCGCGGGACATTAAATATCTCGCCAGGAAAATGCGAGTATCCCATTGGAATAGTCGTTTTCTCTGGAGCGCGGTCTCCTGCTTTGACCATTTCGTAGTACACGCGTAGTGAAGCACCAGGACCTGCTGCAGAGAACCAGTATATTGATACCCAAGTCAAAACTATTTCGCAAACAGAATGAGAGCATCAATATGTGGCACCCAACTGTCGGGGAAAAAGATGTTACGACCTTCATCATCGTCCCAAGGATACGAATCGCTCCAACTAACAAGCTTCTCGTATATCCAAGCAAGAAGGCCGACCGGTGAATCAGCCAGGGTATAAGAGAGCGTCTGAGGCTGGGTCGAATGTTCTTGGAAGTATCCAGTCCCATCTTTCAAAAACTGACGCGTGCGTTCAAGGCCCGCCTTTTCGGCTTCAGTGTGCCGAGAAATAAGATTAACGAAATATAGCCAAGGCGAATCGAGAAAGGAGGGAGGTCGTGGCCTTTTCCCGATAAGTGGGTGGGATCTATGAGTAAGAATGGTACATACGATTGTAGATCTTTAGAAAACTCACTCTAGTAGCCGGGGGAAGTTTGTGTGCCAGGCTTTGCTGTGCTTTCCGCCATATAGTTTGGCGATCCTGCGGGTAACCTGAACGAATTATGATATAAAGTCTTCGAACAATCTATAATAAAATCCGCTCACGAAGAAACCGATATCACCGCCTTGCGTTACTTCATAGTAAACCAAGATAGGATCGATTCAATGAGAGAAAAGCGTTGGTTCTTGCGAAGTACTCACCATACTCCTCGTAGCCCAACGACAACATCAATTTATGTCCAGTCTACCGAATTCATTATGAACTGAGAACAAGCATGCTTTGAAGAAAGACCTACTTCCGCATATTGCGATATCTGAAAGCCTTTCGCTCTAGGTGCGTCCGAAAATCCATATCCCGGAAGGCTGAGCGCGACTACGTGAAAGCTCGGATGTTCTGGCGAAGCGGCCGTAAGCAGAGGAAGGATCTTTCGCACTTCGATGAAACTTCCAGGCCCTTTGAAATCCAATATAGTCAATGAAGAGCACGAAGAATGTCAAGGTTGAGCAACTCACATCCATGCACGAAAAGCAGGGGTATCGCTCCTTCTATATCGCTCCTTTTATGGACATAATGTATCCCCAACGGCCCAAATCCATCAAGATGAATGTCCTTGAATTGTGGTAGCTCGTCGTTCAGCTTTCGTTCATGGACCCTCCAGTCGTATTCGTCCCTCCAACGAGCAACTAAGCGCTCAATATCAGCCAGAGGGACTCCATAGTCACGGCCTGAATCCTCAAGCTCGTCGGAAGATCTATAGAGAGAGAGCTTTTGCTTGAGAATGGCTATCATTTCATCCGGTATGTCGATTGTAAAAGAGTCTTCTGAAGTCGAGCTAATTTAAATGGCCTCCATGAAGCACTGATAGAGAGCAAGGGAGAGGAGTAAAATATTCGCCAGATATCGAAGAAGCATTTCCTTCTTATCCTGAGACCACTTCCGTAATTCGTGCGATCTAGAAGCACCAGTGAGTTCCCAGAAGGCATGTGCCTGCACTCGAATAGTGTCAGATTCCTTTCTTAATCTCAAACCTATCCTTACTTTTGCAGTTATAGGCATCGCCGCCCGTTTTCTACAACGAGACACTCATACCACCAGTGATAAGTGAGTCAATCCCCGTTCACGCGCAATGAAGTTTCCCGAGACCGTTCGCAAAGTCACTTCGATCACCGTACCTTGAATACAAGCTGGCGGCATATGGCGTCATTTCATGTTGATATCGGTCAGAAGCCTATCCCATCGCAAAGAAGACGATTCAAATGCAAGCCCGTGACGCCGAGTAAGAGACTGAGGGTTGGATGAAGTTCGAGGGGTGAAGGCAAGAGCCGGACTGAGTTCCGGATGCCAGCGCGTTGTATTCACGCGCACGTGCCTTTGCGACGCGTCCGCGTAGCTTCGGGGACATGCATTCATGCTGGAACAATATTATCTATATATATTATATCGGATTCAGACACACACAAAAAATTGAGTTCAATGGGTTTGACGTACTTGTAAGCATCAAGAATTCGATTTGAAACCTTCTGTAAAGGCATGATCCAAAATAATCAATTAATGAATACGTAAATGAAACCATTTGTAAGTGTCTGGTCTTCCAACTTGATCATACAACAATGAGAACCACAACTCTCGAAGCCCAATAAACTCATTCTAAAATGCAAAACATACCCCACGCCGCCGAATGCATTATTCAATTGTTTAAGCCATCTTCAACATCATCTAGTTGCCTTCCTAGTACCACTGCCAACTTCTTCTTAACCTCTCCCTCGCATATATCTTCTCCCTCTTCTTTCAAGTCCCAGGCCAGAAAGCGGCGACAAACTGCTTCCGCTTCTTCGAGGTCAACACGTTCAGCATCAGTCATCCCTTCATCCAGGAGGCGCCCGAGTTGATGAGACGATAATAGTTGACTAATTTGACCATGCATGAGCTTCACTTTGATAACAACCTAAACTACTCGCACCTAACATGTTGGGCCCTCTCCACAATACGAAGCGGAATCCCGAATATCTCAGCACATTTCGCAGCATGCGAATCTAGAGAAAGCCCTTCCGCGACCCTATAACAAACCCTTAGACCGTTCGACATCAACACATCAAACTCACTGACCTATACAGATACGTAATTTTCTCCGCAGGTCCGACCGTCTTGTTTGTCGTCACACCGCTGACGTCCTCGATAGTACTGACAAGAGGCGAAGCACCACGACTACTAGCAGAAATACTAGGAGTGCCGGGCTCCACAATCGCACCGGTGCTCGACGTGAACATGACCTGCATATGGCGGAATGAGACCGGGATACTCTCCGGGTCGAATAGGTCTTCATTGAAGACGTCGTGAAAGTGAGTGGCGACGAGAACCTTGGGGCACTTGGAGCCTCTGTTCAGAAGATGCCGTAGAACGCCGCAGAAGAGACCGGCACCGTCTGTTTTTAGAGGGTTTGTTAGAGTCAGACTGTGAGCTTCGAGACGCGAAGCAATTGTTAGCTCGAAAACGAGATAGCAAGGGCAGTTGAGAAAGCCTTTCGGAGTCAAAGTGATACTTGCAAACAAGAAAAGGAATTGATACGAGGGGAACCGGGCAAAATCAAAAATAGAATCATACGAGCCTGTAGAGAGCGTCCCTTTCCCAAACTCATCCAGAAGTATCAAAGATCGAGGAGTGCAATTACGCAGTGCAAGGGACACCTGAGCCAGGTCGATCATGAACGCGGACTGAGCCTGCAGAAAAACATCAACATCAACAAATCCAAGCAACACGGTCAGCGCAACGAGGCAGGATGATACGAGTCAAAGGGACACGCATCCAGGAGGACGCCATGAGGTTGACAGGGTTTCTGGAGAACATGTATTCACTTTGGAGACAGATTCTCGAGTGGATACTCTTGTGAAAACTGCATGGAAGAATCTATATGGGTTAGCGTGATGAAACAAAGATACGAGGAGCTTGGACGACTCTTATCGACAATCCCCAACGTGGCTGATTCCGCAGGAACGAAGCTGTTGGTACGCCGCGCATGAGTATGTACGTAAGGTCTGAGCATGAATAAATGACGCACCAGCCGACTTGAGCCATAATCTGAATGACGGCGATCTGGGAGATATTTCAAGTTCGAAATTAGATTTGAAAAACGAATCTTCCCAACCTGCTTTAAATAAACGCTCTACATACAATCAGTCAGTATACAATTAGCATTGATCCACGTAAGGCTGACCTTTCCACATGCGTTGGCACCGGTGCAAAGGAGTACACTGTTCCATTGTGCATCATCAGGACGATCAGGATCAGCACCGATACCAGCACCACCGATGAGACGAGCATCGTTAGGTACGAAAGTATCCAGAACGCGTTCCTGCAATGGATGCCTAATCTCATCCATAGATGTCAATCTCTTCACTGAAACTGGAGGTGAAATCCATTCGTACCTAGCTTGAATAAGCTCGATGATATTGTCATCCACCATCTTCGGGCACCGATAGTCGTATATCCTGGAAGCCTGTGCAAACGATAAAAGACAATCAAGTTCAGCACAAACATCACACGATGCCTCGATCGCTTCCGTCGAGGCAAGAACTTCCTCGAGAAGTTCTTGAATAATTTCCAGTTCGCGATCTACGATGGTCGAATGGAGATCCCCGATATGGGTGTCCATATCTGGAGTTTGGTTAGCACAGTTTTGCTTATCCATGAACGGGGCGGAGACTCATACCTTGCATTTCTTGGGATTTGAAGTAAACGTGAGCACTGTACTAATCAATGAATAGAGATTGACTTGGAGAGAGTATGAAGCATACTCTGACGAAAACTGAATGATCACCGTTAAAATTACCTAAACATCAATCTCGCCAAACTCACCTGGAACGTCCACCCGTCAAGCGGTTCTATGCCCGTCTCCGTACGCCATTCATCCAACATAGGCACGCATATCAGATATCCTAAATTATGAGTTAGAGATATAACCGAGAATTTGTGAGAGTTTTACCGAGCTGTGGAAAATAAACGACATTCAGAGATTTTGCGAATGTCTCTGGAACCGTGAGCGACAACTGTTCCGCTACGTTTGACTGGCAGAGAAAGGCATGAAAACTAAATGAGCGACTTCGCGAACGTGGAACGTACTAAGACAGTATCAATCCCATGGTACACATGCTTTCTATTGTCGAGATCTTCATCAATATGAGGGCGCACGCAGATGCGGTCGTTGCATGTAGATTCCTCCCAGTCAATCTGTCGAAATCGTAAATAAATAAATATAAAGCAAAAGAACTGAAATAGAATTAACAATGTCGTTGATTTTCATTCCAATCTCCTTGAAAACGGTGACATCGAGAACCTCCAAGAGCTAACAGAGCACCTCAGCATCAGGACGTCACATTCTAATATGGAGATTTGCGAAAGTACCTTCTGAACAATAGCAACATTGCCCCCTTGATAAAGCTCCGACAGCGAATCACGCAGCATTGTTGCGTGGAATGTGAACTTAAAAAATTCAGCGCATGAATTTCTATTCGACGAGATATCATACCTTAACCAAACCCTGCCAATCAGTCAACTTCGCCTTGCCATCTTTCATCAACGACATTGTCCGGGGCATATTCTTTATACCCTTAAGGTGGGAATGCAGGGTATTCGCGGTCGTGATATTCTCTGGCTTCGTAAAACATGCAACTGCATCATGACGCGATCTGATGGTCGACAACGACAGGGAAGGGCGGAGAAGCCAAGTTCGCAAGAGAGCGCGGCCGAGCGTCGTCTTAGTGTTGTTTAAAATACCTGCAGCAAAACCATAATTATAAGCGGCAGGGCATATGGATATGGGAAAACTTACCGAATAGCGACAACCCTTCTTTCGTCTTATCAGAATGCACGGATGCATGGCTTTCGTTTTCAAACACTTGCAGAGATCTGTCACGATGTCAGAGATTTAGCGAAGAAAAATTCGGGTAAGCGAGTAACAAAAGTGCATCCGCGTTTATTTGCATTACTTGATCCCTAAATTTCCATTTGTATCAGCATCGCATAGCGTATAATCTGGAGGTTGCAGCCCACAAAGCAAAGATTTCAATATCACGTATGTCCAACCCTTCAATACCTCCCTCGTCAAAGTCACTGAGAGCTTTCTCTCTTGCAAGATGATCAAGAAGTGCTCCAATAGACGCCATCTAAAGAACGGCGATTAGTATATGCGCATATATTCGCGAGATGAATGAACGAACACAAAGCGGGGCCGCTTCACTCGAAATAAAGTTCGATATCCTGATGGACGCGTTCCACTGCCTTACGGCAGGATCTCCGGAGACTTCTCGTCTAGATTGCATGAAGTCATATGCGTTGGTAGGCCGAGAACGATGTGAGTGTGAACCATCGTCAGACGAAGGAGGCAGATCACGATCATCTGAACAGAGTTCTCTCAGCCGGCTGATGGACAGCAACCTTTCGCGTCCTTTGGACGCCACAAATTCTTTGAAAGGTCGGATTTGGAATGTACCGCCAGCACCTTCCACTGAGGAGTCAGATAGAACATATTAGAATATTGCCAGAAGGTCCCTTAGAAATTACGCGTACTGTGTTCGTTGAGCGCGTCAATGAAGTCGTCGTCTGATTTCGAGCTGCTCAGTATAATATCTGCGCTGACTTGTTCCAGCACTGTCCAAGATTCCGTTGAAATTTATGACAAAAGCAGAAAGTCTGAAGTAATGCCTCTTACGCATCCGAGTAAGATCGAAGTGCTGCGTCTCGCGTGTGTCTTCTAGGATACACAAGATGCGTTTCAAAGGATCATAATATGCGCAGCCAACGCTTCCACTGAGTTTCGATTCAGAAAATATGACATGCAATGCTGGAGTTTGGAGCCGTACTGAGAACACAATGTCGCCAGACAAGTCTGAAGTTTCGGATAAAAGATGGCACAGGAGAGAGCAGTTTCATCAAATATATGCTAACCTTCTCCTCAATCTGAGACTCCTCTTCGTCCTCTGACTGGTCATCTGAGGCCATCTCATCACCTGTTGTCGCTGTCCTTCCTTCCCATCGCACTGTCTTTCTCCGAATGTGAGAGCGTTCGGATGGACTCGGAGACGTTCCAGCATTTGATTCGTCCGAACTCTCTAATGAGCTATCAGTATTTCGCGCAGGCTTGCGTTTGGGCATAGTCCAAGGGGCTACAGAGGACGTCAAAGGAAGATGAAAGTTCGAGTTCAAAATGTGTTTACGCTCACCGTGACATCAAAGTAAAACAATGCTTATGTAACGCCAGTGATCGGAGCTTTGACCGACTTTGACTTCAGATTTTGAATCGTCTTTCTTTGAACCGCAACCACCTTCTACTCCGATGCTCCAGTCTCGCATCTTGGCCGCAGGGCCCACTAGCGGTGAAATCAAGGATGTGCGCCAGCAGATAGGAGTGGCCTGCACAAATTGCTATAAACCAGGCCAAGATTTCAAACGTTGTGAACGGGTGCGTCTTATGGTGGCCACCGATTATATTTGCGATACTAAAAGGATGACATCTTTGATTCATAGTGCAAGACATCTTATTACTGCTCGAGAGAGGTAAGATCTGGAAATTTATCTGAAGTGAACTTTGTCCTGACACGCAGTTCAGTGTCAAAAGTCCCATTGGTATGTTCCGAGTCTGTACGCAAGAATGAGCCACTCGAAGTCTCATGTTTCATCATCAGGCCGAAACACAAAACCTTCTGCAAGGAAATCGAAGGCTCGGCCATGAAATCCCTCCTTGAAAACGTTATAGCGAACAAAATTCTCTTCAACTCTCTTCAAGCTCTCCTCGCCATCGAATTCGACCTCCCTAACAACCCCCAGCTCATCCGGAAACCATTAATGGTACGCCTCGACTACGTCGTCGAGCCCGCCAACCTCGAAGACCTTCATTCGCTGCTCAAGTCTAAATCCAAAGACGCATCAGGGTCCATCATGGGCATGTTCCAACTCACCAACATGATTTCGCCGCGTTCAGGTGGATCATCCGCGCCACTGACGCCAATGCGGCAGTCTATGTGGGAGACGGCGCGCAGGGAGGTGGATGAAGGCGGGGGTTACAACACTCCCGTTGGACTCGTGGAGCTTGCGAATAACGATTCACCGCAGACGCAGACGTTCCCGTTGTTTATCATGCCGAATGCGCTGGATATGGTAAAGAAGATGGAGCCTGCCCTGATTCCAACAGATGGACCCGCGATCGTCGCAAAGAGAATTTCTGTGCACAGTTATATGGAGTACGCACTCAGTTTGGTCTTTTGTGCAACGATTGATACTCATGTTTGTGAAGGCATATCAATGCTACCATTCGACATGACACCGAAAACCGCTGGCTCCTCCGGAAGAAGATGAGGGATTCGGACAAGAAGATGATTCGGGATGTGGCCGCGAAGAATTGGAAGAGTTACGCGGCCCTGTATTTTAACGAGAAGATGAAGAGAGAGTTTGTATACAAGCAGACCTAGCAATACGATGATCTGAGTCGTGACGCGAAGGCTGCAATTAGGAGTGTATGTATTGTATGTATGTAATATTTTCAAGACCTTTCAAACGATTAATTATGAAGCACAGTGAATGTCGGGATTTATAAACGCCGAGCGGATCCAAAAGGTGAACCGTGGCGACCTCGCCCGCCATAGCCAATGCAATCGCTTGAAGTGGTTCAAGATGAATGAGGCGATACAAAAATCAAAAAAATTCTGCGATGATATTGATCATGCCCCTGGACTGACCGGGCCATGGAACCAACCTGGACACCAAACAACGATCAACACAGGTTGAACTCCACCACTATCAGCAACGCCTGAAGATTTAACTCCAGTCTGACTCTAACGCCTAGAGTAAACATGTCCTCCGATCCCAAGCGATGTCGGTATTGCGATTACCCTCCCGAAGGCGATACTCTCTGCAATCCAACAGATCCCAACGCCTGCGAGCCATGCAAAAGGCTTTTCGAGATAGAAGCCGAAGTCAAGGAGATTAGAATGACGCTTGTCGACAAAGAGCGCGAGCGCCAGAAGCTGAAGTCGCAGGTGAACGAACAGCATGACAAACTCGGCCATCGTCTTCCCCCAGAAATTGCGGGGAAGATCTTCGAGTTGTGCATTCCTGGAAATCTCTTCGATCTGGGCTATTATTCTAGGCCTTCAAGGTCCACATTTTGCTCTCCATTGATCATTTCCGCCGTCTCTACCAGGTGGCGCGACTTATCGTATTCGACACCTCGCCTGTGGAATATCCTTCCGCTCTACTCGGGTCCGCGCTACTCCTTACCTGCACCATTCATTGTTAGCAAGTGGATAGAGCGTGCTGGCCAACTTCCACTGTCCATCACTCTTGACGTTCCAATGCATGTTGGCCCTGTCCTACAGGTGGTGGACGCACTTAACCAGGCTTCGACTCGTTGGAAAAAGCTATGGTTTTGTGGCGACTCCATGACCTTTTCTCATTTTTCAAGTGAGGGACTCCCGGAATTGCAGAGCATCTTTTTCATGAACACAATCGATTACAATATTAATGGCAATATCAAAATCAAGTTGCTTCCCAAGCGACTTACTACCCTTTCGATACACGGGATAAGCCAATTGCCCACCATCGATTTTTCATGGGAACATCTCACTCGATTGGATTTAAACACTATCCCATTTTCTTCCCTTTTTGAAGCCCTTAGAAAAGCCCCTTATCTCAAAACATTTATCGTCTCCTTGAATTGCAAAGAAAATGAAGATATTGACAGACCTCTGCCATCCTTCATCCATCCTCGCCTCCAGGAACTTGATATCAGGCCTAATCATAACATTCAATGCTTCGAAAACATTCGCTGTCCTTGCTTGGAGAGCTTCACCCTTAGAACTTCTACAACCAGTTTCGAAGACAGCATGCTAGAAATCCCCCACGCTTTGACATTTCTGCAGCAATCCAATTGCTCGCTCAAACATTTATCAATTATTGGTGGAGGATGTCCATCTGTATCAGACATAATTTCAATCTGTGAAAGAAATCCAACACTCAAATATCTGCAATTGAGAATACACAATCTGGAGGACTCGAAGAAAATGTGGAAATCTCTCTTTGCCTATCTTTCTGAATTTACCATCATTGACGGTTGTGAAATCCCCCGGTACCTACCCAACTTGCATTCACTTGAATTGCACCTTTACACATTGTCCAATTGGAATCAGCTTCCAGACATCTTTGGGTACCCAGCAGGACACCCTCCAGTAAATCACCGACCGATGCTTGGAACAGTCAATATTTCAACATTTATCGAAGGCAATATCATAATTTCTCCTGATAATATCAACGAAGAATCTCTGGGAAGGATTTTATGGTTGGAAAAGGCTGGTGTAAGGTGGAAATGTCAAAATGTTGACAGTTTTGGGACGATTGATTTGATTCGGTATGCAGCTGAATATCACAAAGTACGTCAGGAGGGAAACCGAGTGATGAAGTAAAATAATATATAGGAACATTCAGTGTAGCATCTGTTTTCCATTGGTCTCAATTAGAACGTGAGTTGAAACAAATTTGTTCTTTTACCTCGTCTTATCCGAACAAAAAGTCTGAATCTGCGGAACATTGCTCCGTCGAAGCTTTACTTCGGCCTAACCATCCATATACCCATTCTTTCCAGCAACTACGCCAAACGAGGGCCCACCCCTACCAAACATCTTCCTCAGATCACTGACAAGCTACTGAGGCTTTTCATATGCGGCAAAATGACCTCCGCTTTCATGCTGGGACTCGAAGACCAGATTTGGCGCCTTCAACCGCCTGTACTTGACGAGGTTAGGCATAAATGATGCATTAAAATATGAAGACTCGCCTTCTTGGGTAAGTAACAGGTTCGCCGGGAAAATAAGAGTATCCCATCGGAATCTTCGTCGCTACATCCTTCTCAAAAGACGCCGCAGCCTCATAATAAATCCTCAACGACGCCGTGGGCCCAGCGCGCGAGAACCAATACACCGAAAACCACGTCAAGACCTCGTCGTCGTCCCAAGGGTACGCATCGGACCACCCAACGAGCTTCTCGTAGATCCATGCTAGCAGCCCTACAGGCGAGTCCGCGAGCACATACCCGAGCGTCTGAGGCTTCGTCGATTGCAGCAAGAAGTACGCGCGATCTTTGGCGCGGAAAGCGGCGTTGCGCTCAAAGACGGCTTTTTCGGCGCGAGTGGAGGGGACGAGGAGGTGCGAGAGAAATAGGAGAGGAGTACGCGTAGGGTGCGGTGGGGTGGCACTGTGGGATAGAGCAGTTGGTAATGGTGATGTGATTCGGAGGGGAGGCTGCGAACGTACATTGGCATGTTTGTGTGCCATGCTTTACTGTGCTTTGGACCATAGAGTTGGGCCATTCTCCGCGTAATCTGACATACGAGGGTGATAAGTTGAAGAACCTTTCGCGATATTATGAGTCAGAGCGCACCAGGTGTCCCCAATCTCCTCCATGTGTCACTGATATGATGTAAGTTGAATATCGTGAGCTGAAGCTAACGCGATGCACTAACCATATTCGTCATACCCCAAAGCCAACATCAGTTTGTTGCCCACCTATCGATAACGCTTAAAACAATGTTCGTTGAATGTGCATTGGATGCTCTGACCTCGGCATACTGGTTCGCTCCGAACCCTTTCGTCTTCGGGGCCTCAGAGAAACCGAACCCAGGGAAACTCATAGCTATAACATGGAAGGAAGGATGATCCGCCGAACCCTCCAAAAGCAGCGGAAATATTTTTCGAACTTCCAAGAAGCTTCCAGGCCCTGCACGATAGCTGTGATCAGGAAATCATCTAGGAAAGCACTTAGAAAGCACCCACAACCATGAACGAACAGCAACGGTATAGCATCAGCCACCTTGCTCTTCTGATGCACATAGTGAATATTCAATGTACCAAATCCCTCTACCTCAATGTCGCGCGTGAACTGGGGCAGCTCTGCGTTTAGCTCCGCCTCGTGTTTTCTCCAATCGTACCCGTCCTTCCATCTTGCAACAAGGCGACGTATGTCAGCGAGAGGTGCACCACAGGCCCAACCCGCGTCGTCCAGTTCATCTGGAAGTGTGGTCAAGGCGAGCTTTCGCTGCAGCGCCTCAATGCTGGCGTCAGGAATCGAAATTTGGAATGAGGTTTCGACCATTGTTTTGGAGGAGAGGTAAAGTGGGTTCCTAAGGAAGATACCCGCACCGATGCCATACTAGAATTGTTCAGAAACAGATTGTTGGGATTATCAAGCGAGAATCGAGTCACTGGCAGTTCACGTCATTCTGTGTCGTGGACGAAATAGAATACTTACTTTAGCTTCGCTCTTGTATCTGAGACTTGTTGTTCAGAAGTCAGTAAGCCCATTTCAAGTCCAATAATCATCCTGCAGGCATGTCCAATCATGAAACTTTCAACAAGGCGCGGTGAGAGAGAGTGAAGAGCAGGTGCACCAAATGACATTGACAGTTCAGGGAATGGCCGGCCCGCCATCAGCTACTTATCGCGTGCCGACAGCCGGGATCGACCCAGCTCTTTTCTTTCCAACACTCATCTAACGCACACATATGATCAAAGTGGGCCGCGTACCATGGTGCATTGAACTCCCTCTGATGTGCTCAATAAATCATGTTCTTCAGGACAATATGATACAACTCTAGCACGTATCCGCTCTGTTTCTTACTTTCCCAGGCCATGTAATTGTCGACGGTCCGCAAACGGTCGACTCTCAGGCATTCAAGCCTCAGAAGACTTCTGACGAGCTCTCCATCGTCATATGATGTTGAAGTTCTTTCACCTTGACAATCAACCACGCATGAAGGTCCGGTATAAGATGGCCTCAGAATTCCGAGTGTTTCCCTTCCTTTTGTCTGTTCTTCACGTTCCCAAAGCCACGCCAGACAGTCAACATGAGGTCTCTTACATTCTCATTATCTGCCTCTCTAGCAGGACTGCTACAAATCTGTTATGGAGCTCTTATCGGGGAAATGTCTAATGAAAATCACGGGTTGAAGCCGAAGTTCAATTGGGAGGAGATTGAATTCGTGCACGCGTTCGGTGACTCGTACTCTTTCGTGCAAGGTACTCGCGGGGAGGCCAATTTCAGGTGCGTTTTAGACTCGTTAATGTGCATATTTCGGTGTGCTAACATCGATGGTATGTGCCGGACAGCTTTATTGGAGATGCCTTGCATTTCGCATTCACACCGGAGCAGCTGTTATCAAATGAGATAGTAGCAAGGAATGTGCGTAGGACTCCACACCCACATCTCTTCTCATTTAATCTATGTTCTAGACAAGCTCTGATGGCTCCAATTGGGTTCGTTAGAATATCTTTCACTGAGTCTTAGGAGCACTTATAGAATCCCTGAATCTAGCTCGAATTTCTTACTGGGTGCTTCTCCGGTTTACCTTCGAAGTGCAAGAAACAACTTTGGGACTTCTCCTTTGCAGGCGCTGACATTGATGCCAACATGTAAGACCTCATACGTTCACTCTCCATTATACTTCGTAGCAAACAAAAGTCACTCTCACCCTCATACTTGTTTCTCCACATCACGAGCAGACTACCCCGCCATTCCAGCGACATCATTCCCCTGGTTGATCAAGTAAAGCAATGGATCTCCTTCGCAGCTGACATTATCCCGCACCCGCATGGCAAGACGCTTACAACGTGGTGGATCGGAATTAACGACACAGGAGACACGGTCACGAACGCCACGGTGCGTGCAGGATCTGCTACCTATCAAAACTCTATCATTCATTTCGCTGACATTCAAACGCGTCGAACGGAACCCTCTCCTCGCAATGCATCTCCTGTAAAAAATTGTGTCGCGGACCTTGAAACACGTCTAACTGCGTTGCACTGCTGCTTGTTGTGCGTCGTGTCGACAAGTAGATAACCGACTTCGATGCATTCTGGAATGTGGAAATGACCTCGTACTTCGATGCAGTGGTGCGTGGGAGACCCTAAGGCTGTGACATTGCAAGCATTCTTACTACACGTTTGACGGAGGATAGCAAGCAGCGACAGATCGTGGTCTGCGCACCCACCTCTTCATCAACGTACCCCCGGAAGAACGCACTCCTGCCAGCTTGGGCAATCCAACCAAAGCTGCACTCCTCAAGACCCATATTGATGAATTCAACACTGCGCTGGCTTCTCACATCTCGGCGTTCGAGGCTGTCAACCCTGGTAAGTACCGACGGTACATATCACAAACTCTCTAGACCAGCCATGCGTTGGCCACTCAGAGTGAGGCTAGGCAGGTTCAAGACTCGCGCCGCAGCTGGCTGATTGCTTGCTGCGTAGATTGCCTATGACCATCCTTACTGATGCGAGCTGATTCTATTTTCCCGTTCATTTGTCTAGGCGTAACCGTGATGACTTTTGACGCCCATTCGTGGTTCAATATGATTCTTGACAATCCGCAGCACTTCGGGTTCACCAATACGACCGGGTATGTGGTATTCTTCCTTTCTTCCATATGCATTTCATCTGTCGGTCCACCGCTTGCATTCCGCGCCTACGTGCTGCATGACGTCTTTGCAGAATGCAAGCTATAAATATTCATATGCCTCCGCTGATGATCGACCACGGGCGCTAATAATAACTACCTCCGTTCACGTTCCCCAGATTCTGCACATGCCCCGAGCCGGAAGGATTTTTTTGGTTTAGTTGAGTCTGTTCTTCCTGCCCCCGCATGACCCGCATTGACTAAAAGATTGAATACTTCTCTTTCAATGCATGACATCCGTGCACTACGTTAATCTCCTACCCTCTGCAGACACTGCGCACCCCACCGAGCGCGTACATGAACTCCTCGCGAAGACCATCGAGGCTCATTTGATAGATCAATCTTAATGATGTACATAATGTATCGCGCAGGAAGAAAGAAATCAACCCAAGTTGCCGTCGTTCGAGTGTATACAACCCGTGGACCAGACGCCCGTGACCAAAGGTCAACGTACCGCTGAGTGATTAAACGATTCGGAATCTTTTTAAAATCGCTGCTGTGGGACTTATAACATCTCCTTTTTTCAAGACAAGCAGAGGGTCCCAACACTCCAGATATCGCTCAGGCATCGAGAGTGGTTCATTCGAAGACTGGTTGAGCGCTGATCCCATCTTGATGTGGTGCCTGCTATATGCTTCACAGTAAGTGAATGTAGTATACAAGTGGGGTATAAAAGACGGCGTTTCTCTCCAAGTTCAGGCGATGACGCTTCCGTTCCGTATTGACGTGAATTGATATACAAGCTAAGACAGTAATATCAGTCGCTACAATCCCAAACGCACGCACAAATTTGTATGTACAAGTAAAATGAAAATACCACTTTCCAAGGCATGACAATAATTTTATACTTCATCTTCGTCGTGTACCTCGACTTCGCTGTTGGTTTTGACGCAAAACCATAAGCTTCCGTTCGATCACACCAGCGCTAACAATAAATTTGCCTCCGTTCCTCAGACTCTCATGCCACTCTCGTACCAGCACTCGGTCTAAGGTCTAGTTTTTGATTATGGCAGACTAATTCATACCAATACGCCAGGCAGCAAGTACATTTTGAGAATCTCT
Organism: Pholiota conissans; assembly: GCA_015484465.1. Classification (NCBI taxonomy): domain Eukaryota; kingdom Fungi; phylum Basidiomycota; class Agaricomycetes; order Agaricales; family Strophariaceae; genus Pholiota; species Pholiota conissans. The sequence goes on from MU155290.1 coordinate 33,395, forward strand.
CCATGGGCCATCCGTTGTATTGTATGTACAAGTTACGGTGGCAATGGGCCGGATTCGGGCATCTCATATTATATTTGAATTACGTCATCGAACAGACGTCATCGATGCTACACCAAGGGAAGGCCAGAATAATCGCATAGCGGCGCACGCTTCCACATAACATGACACGAAGAACTATAATCAGCTATCAGTCTAATCGCAACTCTTGAGTCCTATACGCTACTTGAAAAGCAATCGCACACACACACTGGCATACGCACGCATACAACGCGCCCACATTTCTGAGAAATCGCAAGATATCTTCGTCTATGAATATAAATGTCTTATCAAAAACGGTACTGTACTTCATATGGTATGGGAGACACGTATACGTACGGAAGTGAGAAAAGATAAGGTGATAAAAAAAAAGAGACAGGAGGAATGTAAAGGGGAATGAGCAAAAGTTGACATACACGGAAGTTTTGTTGGGGATGACTAAAGCTTTGTGGGTCGGTGGTGGGAAGGCTTGGACGACCTTGAATGAAAAGAAAGGAGTAAATAATATCGACGAAGAAAAAAGGTGTAGTACAGAGCATTGAGGCAGAGCAAGCACTCTAGAACAGCGTCGACTGCTACGCCGCAGCCTCAGGCCGGTAACAGACTCCGATCCAGACAACAAAGAATGTCAATTGGCCACGCAGAACATCCAGAACGTACACTTGGAACCAAAATATAACAGAACAACCAAGCATGCGCGCTTTTTTTTTAAAAGGAAGATGAGAAAGCGAGAAACCGTCGATCGATAAGCACTACAATCAGAATTCCGTAACGGGACCATTGGCGATAAAGCTGTACGCGCACGGCTGAACCGAAGGAGAAGATGGGTGAAGACAAGCGGACACAATGGGAAGGGGTAAGAAAGGGACCACAAAAAAATAATCAAGATAACAAACAACATGGGGGAGAGGGCGAGAGAAAACAGAAATTATGGTAAAGTATAAAGGAAAAGAGAGAGAGAGAAAAACAACAGAAAAAAAACCGCATATGAAGAACTGAATCCTTCCTAAGCAGGCTATGTAGCATGTAATGATTTCAAGTTGGGTGTCCAAGATAATAAATAATGTAAAAGTATAAAGCCACCAACCGAGGCAAAAAAAAAAAAGAAAAGAAAACTTATTCCATCAGAAGAAAAGATACGTCGTGATAAACACCCCCAGTGCAATGATCACCACCACCTGCAGCGGGACGCCCTCAGGGTGAATAGGCGCCTCCTCCACCATCGTCTGCACATCCGACCCCACTGCGCTGTCCGCGTCGGATAGCCTTCGTGTCCGGCGTCTTAGCTCCTGCTGCGCAGCAAGCGACGCAATCTGCGCCTTGAGGCGCTCGATCTCCGATTGCGCCATGTTGTACTTGGCAAACATCTCCTCGTTGATGGGGTTTTCGCGCGTGATGTAGATCGGCTCGGGAGCGGCGGTGGAGGCGGGGGCAGGTACGGGGATAGGGGCGGGTGAAGGTTCGCGGACGGGCTCATACATTGCCTGGGGCTCGGGTGCGTGTGTAGGCTCTTCGAAGGATTGGGCGATGTATTCGGGCTCGGCGGAAGCATACCGCTCGTAGTGGTCAAGTTCAGTGGGGGCAGCAGCGGGGATGGGGGCGGTGAAAGGTTCCGGAGCGCTTTCCGGCGCGACGACGACGATAGGGACATTGTTGTGCTCAGGTTCATGAGATGGTTCAGCATGTGTAGCTTCTGGGAGCGGTGAGGGCGCGCGATGTTGTTCGTCGTGAGCGGTTTCCTGGGATGAAGCGGCTGCGAAGTGGGGGTCGGCGTTGGCGAATATTGTGCCGTTTCCTGGGCGAATGGTGTCGTAACGCTTTGGTTGGAAATTAATTAAATTAGCATCAGCTACGCAATGACGGTTTGAGAACGCAGGCAAAGGGGTGCTTACAACGGACTCGTGGCCAGAGAAAACGGAAGGTGCCCCAGCAGTCTCGTCCTCCTCTTCGAGCGTCTGGCCTTCAGCGGGGAGATAGGTGACACGGAGTTTCTGCTGGAAGACCTTGCCCTCTTCATTCGCTTCTGGGCTGGCCCACTATCAATGCATTCGATAAAAAAGGAAAGAAAAAATGAGCATCGATGACGTGTGCGGAGAGCATGAAGGCGGAATGCGCACGATGTCGTGGAGAGCGAGATTCTCCTTGTCAGGAGTGATGATGGTACTTTGGATGAGGAACTTGTCCTTGCATTTGGTATTCAGCGGGGGCTCCTCCTTGAGCGCTTGCAGCATAACTATTTTCGACGAGTCAATAAATTACGTTGGCGGAGCACAGATGCAGGGTGCTCACCCGACACATCAATGCTCTCTCCGGGCTCGACTCTGCCCGAATTTGGGCGTACGCAGTATAGCTAGATTGCCATAGGTCAGCGCCATCCATCCATCCCCACACGGGCTCGACACGCACCTTGGGAGCAGTGGTCTTGACCTTGAATGCTACGGGTTGCGGATTGTTGTTTGTAATGGTCAGCGACCGTTTCACGAGAGTTGTCAGCGGTCCTGTGCACGCTGTGAGCATGATTCCGAGACCAAATCTGGGACTACGCACGTCTGAAACCGAGGGCGCTGCTGGGATTGAGGGAGACGGACATTTTTTGGCGGGCGGAGGGTAGAGGTGGGTTGAGATTGAGGTTGGAGTGGTGCCGACGTAGGAATGAGTTGGCCACGTGGTCTCGTCCATCATTCGATCCGTGGGAAACTCCCTGCACCAGCCCGTTCAGCACTCCCAGTCCCTCGCCTACAATGACTACCCGCTGGTTCGGCTTTTTCACCATTGTCGTTGCAGAGATACGTACCTGGACTCAGACTCGCTACTCTCGCTCTATATACCGCCTCGTTCTTTCCTTTCGTCTCAGGGTAAACTTAACTCGGCCTTCCTGTCCTCATGGTATGCGCGTGTTGTATTCTTATGAAGTATTAAGGATATGAAACGCGGCTCACTAGATCTCGAAATCGGTGGAAATGGTACGGTAGCCAGGTGCATGGGACCTCGAAGTGACCATCTTTCCAGGAACTGCTTTCACGTTCTCCGACGTGACCATACCTTCGACATCAAAGCAGCGTTTTTCCAGGGCTTTCGGATAGGGAAATATTAACTTTTAGTGGTGTATCATCTTGTATGACTACTTTAGTGCGTGTGCGCATGCACAATTTTATTAGCCACTGCAAGGCCTCTAATAGGTATGTACTCATTCTTGCGTTAATTCCGTTTCAATTTCTTGTCGACATTGTTGTACATAAATGGATAATAATAAGCACTATCCCGAACTTACATCGAAGATGGTTTTCAAGGGAGAGGGATTTCGGGCAGGGAAAGGTCGGTCTTAGTGGCTTTTAGTGTTCTGCATGGCCAATCTAGTGCGCGTGCTCGTGTAAGATTCAATTACATGGCGCATGATAATAGGTATGTACTCATTCTTGGAGAAATTCAGTTTCAATTCCTTGTCGACATTGCAACAAATGTAAATGGATAACTCCTTACAGAAACTCCGTTCTCCGCAGCTCCGAAATAAATGGGGAAGTAATCATCTCAAACTTCCTACTTTCGTGGAGGGTGTTCGAGGGCGCGCGTTTCGTCAATCCTCCTCCTCCACCATCGATCCGAAAATACCAGCTCTCCACGTCCCTAGCTGCCTCGGGCGCTGGAAGATACACAACATTGAGACTTACTAGACAAGTCGGGCCGCGTTCATCTTAATACCAAAATCTGATTGAAATATGATCATACCTGACAATCAGAGAAAAATACGCACAAAAAAAGAACAAAAGTGGGAAGACTCAGAAAAGAAATACTACTCATTAAGATCTGGACTGAGTCGTTTCAAGGACCCATTTCTTAATCCTTAAATATGAAGGATGAATCCGCCGAAGTTTGTCCTCCATATCCTGTTCTGCTGGAAGATATATGACACCCAATTTATGATGGACGATCTTTCCTTCCTCATTCATGTCTGGGCTACGCCACTATAAAAACGCACAAAAAGAATAAACGAAAGCTTCAGCCAAGCCTCAGCATCAATGATTAGAAGGTAAGAAAACGTACTATATCTTCTAACATCATATAATGCTTGTTGGGAGTGATGACTGTACCGAGAATGAGAAACTTGTCTTTGCATTTCATATCCAGAGGTGGTTCTGTTCTGAATGCTTGCAGTACGACTAGTTTGGGATGTTCAAAATTAGCATACCTGACAGATGGAGAACATCGCTCACTCGACACATCAACGCTCTGACCAGGCCTAAGCCTGCCGCTATTAGGCTTGACACAATACAGCTAGAACGACAGCGATAAGCCCATTCAACAACCCAATTCAAAGATCACGAACGCACTTTGGGGGCCGTAGTTTTGACTTTAAATGCCACAGGCAAGTTTTCATTCTTGTTCGTTATGGTAAGCAAATGTTTCGAAATTGTGGTCAGAGGGCCTGCTTGCGACGTGAGCATATTAGCAGGGATAGTCTACCAGATCACGCACGTTTGAATGAGAGATTATGTTCAGGAGAGAAAGAAAGCAGTTCCTTGCGCACCACTCCTAGTGACGGCGAAGGCATACATTGGTCTTTACCTTGAAGAGTTTCCTGGGATGAGGTGTGTATGAATGGTTCGGGTTTGGGAGCGTTCACATTCGTAGATAAACTTTGATCCGGAGGCGTTATAGTCTCCTCGGAGTGTTGACTTGATGACTCAGAAGAAGTGGTATCGACAGTCGAGATGTGTTCAGTCGAGATGGATGGAGGAAATGAAACGAGACTTTCTCTTGCTTCTTCTTCGTTGTCGTCGTTTGTCTGGCCGTCTGCAGGAAGAAAATGAACACGAAGCTTCTTATGAAAGACTTTGCTTTCTTTATCCCACTACCAAGTCCGAACAGGTGAAAGAAAATCGATCAATAAACATTACAGAGAGCAAAAAAAATTGAAGTATACGCACAATCTCAGGAACAGACATGTTCCTCATGTCAGATGTAATAATTTTGGCCTCTACAAGGAACTTGTCTTTACACTCCGTATTCCGAGGAGGTTCAACTTGATGTGCTTGTTTTGTCACTGGTAGATTCTGAATACATCGGGTAAGCGGAATAGATGTGCAAACACCCACCCCATATGTCAATGCTCTCCCCAGGTTCAATAATGCCCATATTGGGTTGCACGAAATACAGCTAAAAATCATGACAATCAGGATCCGACTTCCATGTGCGAGCGACTTTCAAACGGACCTTGGGAGCAGTTATTTTGATCTTGAAGGCTACAGGCTGATGTTCTTTGTCAACGTTTCTAATCGTCAACAAGAATCGCAGGAATATGGTAAGGGGCCCTGTGCACGTCTTCAGCAAACCTGAAAGCAGAGTAATTATTTTTATACACACGTCTGAATAAAATTTCCGTAGGAAAGAGGGATACGGGATCGTTATGAGAAGATTCCTGCGACAGCCAACGGCATCAGAGATGCACTCCGGAAGTCTTGACAGAAAATATTTACCACAGAGTCATTGGTTGATATATGAACGCTTCCTTCCGGATCGCCAGAGGTACCGAGGGCTCTCAAGAACGATGCATTTGCATCCCTGGGTAAGGTGTACGGCTCACTGGGCTGGATACTTGGCCCTTCCTCCGTAACAGTTGCATGGTCCGCTTTGTGCTCTAGAATGATGACACCAAAACTCTGTTGGAAGACGTTTTCATCCTCAGTTTCCGGATTGGACCACTGATCATGAAGCGTTAGACATTGGCATGTCATTTTCAGGGATTAAATTTTTTGGAAGGCTTACGATTTCGTACGAAGTCAGATTCTCTTTCTCCGATGTGATGCTAATACACTTAACAAGGAGCTTGTCCTCGAATTCTGTACTCAGCGGTAGCTCAAATTTGAGAGCCTGCATCTGAACTATCCATGTGTCAATGACCCACATCTCCTCAAACGAGACTCTAAATCCACTCACCCAATATATCAATGCTTTGTCCTGGCTCGATTCGTCCCCGATCCGGGCGTACGCAAAATAGCTAGATCGCCGAGATCACATTTATCGGTACATCAGTTACATTGTGCTCAACACACCTTTGGATCAGTAGTTTCGGCAATGAACGCTATGGGTTGCTGATCGTTATTCGTAATGGCCAGCGAGCATTTTGTCAGTCTTGTTAGGGGTCCTGTGTCAGGAATGAGCCAGTGCTAAGAGATAATGACTAGATTCGCGCTACGTACGTCTGAAGCTAAGAACACCGCTGGGATTGAAGGAGACAGACGGGATCATGTTGTGGCCGCCGCGAGTGAGGTTAAGGCGAGTGAGGATTTTGGTGCGTGCCGACCTCAATCCCACCGTCTACTTCCTTTCACTGCCTCAAAATAAACCAGAGACGTATGCTGGGAAAGGCCGAAACTAAGACCACCTCAACGTACAAGGTGATTCCCACTGTCTAAATTTGGTGCCAGATAATAGGATATGCTGACAATTTCACAACTCTCGCTGTTTTGTTCTTTTGTTGAATTCAGGTCACAATCACGAACGTCGCAAGAACGACTCAAGTACTCACCCTCCAAGTTAACATAGTTCCTAAGTAAACCGCCATCCTGAATCATTGCCTTTCGTTGGCCTTTCGGATAGTTTCTTGCGAAACAGGCTGGTCATTATGTAGGCCGAATATTAATCGAGGGATCGATCGTTCGCGACGAGAAGCAAAGAGATCCCATACATAGAATTATTGACATGTAGTAGCTGGAATGGAGTGGCAAGACTGTCAGTGGGAAGAAACTTAGAAAGGCGGCGACTCAATTTCAAGCGTTGTTTGCAGATATTTGCTTGGACGGAAAATCCCGTCGGGGACAAAATGTCGTCCGCGAGTGAACCTCCGTCATTGAGGGCAGCAGCCTAACGCGCTTCCAGAACACTCGTGACTCCTAAACTTGACTTCATTTTATTTCTATATGGTCGATTTGCATGCGATGCAGAATCCCCCAGAAATGATATATGAGCAAGAAAAGAACTTGTACACAATCCGAGTAAGCGTAAATTATCCATGGTACAGCTAATTCCCAGTGGAGTGAATTCTGTTATGCATCCACTTACGAAAGCGGGAAAAGCTAGCTCGAGTAGCAGTGTCCTCATCCGCTTGTTTCTCAGCGGGGAGATACACGACGCCAAGTTTTTGGCGGACAATTTTGTGTTCCTCTTGCATATCAGGATTATTCCACTGTAAGATTAAGATCGACCCCATATCGAAAGGGAAAACTGAGCATCCATCAATCAAACCAGCAAAAAAGGCGGGAAACGCACAATATCTTGTAAGATCGTGTTCCTCTTGTCGGGAGTGATGACTGTACTCAAAACGAGAAACATGTCTTTGCATTTCGTAGTATCCACCGGAAGATCTTCGAACTTTTGAAGCGTGACTATTTTAGATGGATGAATTCGTCTTCGTGATATAGATATGGGTGGCGGGAAGCAACGTACTCGACACATTGATGCTCTCAGCAGGCTCTAGTCTGCTAGAATTTGGTCTGGTGCAATACAACTGAATAATGAAGGTCAATATCCTTCAATTTTAATCTACCAAAACCAGGCATACCTCAGGGTGAGTAGGTTTGATCTTGAACGCCACAGGATCTTCCATCTTGTTCGTAATAATAAGCAAGCATTCCGTATTTTCCGTCAGAGGTCCTGTATGTGATATGAGCCGAAACTGCAAAAGATTAGCTCCTAAATCGATGGGTACCCACGTCTAAATGTCAAATTGTGGCTTGGAAAGAGGGAGACTAGCTCGTCGGTGATACCACTTGGTAGCACCCATAGCTCTCCCTGTTGCTCGTCTCGAAGGACGTCTTGGGAGGAGGTGCATACGGATAATTTGTGGGCATATTTGTCAGCGGATACATTTTGCTGAAAATGAGAATGTCAGCCAAGGGTTGTCTGGATTGTTATTCTAAAGCTGACGTACCCGGGTCAGATATTTGATACGTAGTCTCTTCTCAAGGACTCTTCCTTCTTCCTTTGACATTGGTACTGACAGCTAAAAAGGATAGAATGAGTTGAGTAATTTCAGTAAACATACGGCACACGCACAATATCGGGTATAGACATGCTCTCCATCTCAGGAGTAATGACCGCAGTTTGTATAAGAAACTTATCCTTGCACTTTGCATCTAGCGGGGGCTCCTCTTTGTGTGGTTTCTTGGACACTGTGTTCATTCAAGAACGTTAAGATCAAGTTTGTAGAGCGGAGAAGGAATTTGCCCACCTGTTATGTCAATGGTCTTCCTCGGCTCAATTCTGCCTGAATTGGGCAGTGCACAGTATAGCTATGCAGGCAAGACCACCGTCAATTGACTATATACATACATAGGCGAAAATTCATATGCAAACATTGGGAGCAGTGGTTTTGACTTTAAATGCTATGGGCCGCTCGTTGTGATTTTTGATCGTCAACACACATTTGCGGAATTTTGTCAGCGGCCCTGCCACATGGCGCGTGTCAGTGTGAGCGATCTCAAAGGCAGAATTGGATATTCCGATACATACGTCTGAACTCGAGGGCTTCGTTCGGGAAAAAGTAGACCATTTCGTTTTGATCAGTTTCCTGCAGCGAGGTCAGTATCATGCAATTGATGGTCCTTACAAAAAAAACCATACCTTTACCTCCCCGCCTATTGGTTGAATAGTTTCCGAAAAATCACGTCGAGGGACACCGAGCGTGCTGTCGCTCAAAATGAAGGCGTTGTCGAGAATTCCATACAGGGAGCCGGGATCACCGCTTTGGCCCCCCTCTATCGAAGTATCATCCCTGTTGAGATATTCAATACCAAGTTTCCTTTCGAATACATTGCGCCCATCATCTCTTTTTCGAGTGGTCCACTGAAATTGAATAAAACATCGTTACAAGCACGTACGTATCACGAAAGCAAACCGCGCACTATGTCATTTACATGCATGTCCCTTTCGCCGGAAATAATGGCAGTCCACTGGACAAGGAACTTATCTTTGCATTTGGTATCTCGTGGGGGCTCATCTTTGAGGGCGCCCTTGACGACTAATAATGAAACGTTATGTGTTTTGTTTGAATATGCCTGGAATATATAGTTGGGGTATACTCACCAATCAAATCAATGCTCTTTCCTGGCTCAATTCGACCGCGGTTTGGGCGCACACAGTAAAGCTTTATAGGTAGACATAAACACTGTTTACATGCCGATTCAACGGACCATTTACACACCTTTGGAGCCGTGGTCTTGACTATGAAAGCTATGGATTGCTGATCATTGTTCGTGACGGTCAGTGCACACTTCGTCTTTGTTGTGAACGGTCCTGGGTACAATGTGAACTGTGGTAAGTGACGAATGATAGTCTAGGCAGCGAGATACGCACGCCTGAAGCCGAGAACGCTGCTGGGATTGAGGCTAACGGACTGCGACATATCTTGGTGGGGAAAAGTGAAGTGCATCAAGGACTAGCAGCTCATCCTTCTTTTATAGCACACCGTTGACTCATCCTTCACTACATTTCACTGCCTCGAGAATAAACCAACACGTCCTTTGCATGAGTCGAAAGGAAAAAGCCGAGACGTCGACCACGACGGGCAGCATCTGATTCACGTCTAAATTTAACGCTCGATAACGGCGTCTGCTGACAATTCCAAGGACGTGATAGCGTAGGTTCAAGTTTGAGTGAAAAGATCCAGTTAACCTTCGAAATCGACATTGGGTGAATATAGTGACGAGATTATTTGCAGGTATTTGTCGAAAGCCCTTGTTTCCTGCCTTTTTGCCCTAGATTCTCCGTACAAAGCAGAATTTACATCGAGAGCCGTCGAGTTTATGAAATGTATTGTCCAACATTCTAATTCGGAGCGGTTTATCAAGCGCTTCCAGCCAAGTCGTACCTCAAGACACACCGTTCACCATGATAATCTCAGCCTTATCTCTTCATTGTCCTCATGGTTAATGCATGTTCTAGGTATGTATTAGCAAGTATTAAGGAGGGTATGAAACGCGGGATCGTACACAACGCAGAATCCGTTAAAAAGGCGGGGAGGGGGGTATGATATGTAGGCGTAAGTCATATGTATGAGAGTAACTAATGAGCCCCCCCGGTGAGGAACGAGATCGTGATAACAATAAGATGCTTCAAGACAAAGATATAAAAATGCAAAACCGAAATCAAAGAACCAAAACGAAACTAGGTGCGGGGGTGAGGGGGGGACAAGCACAAAACATAAAGGGCATGATGCAGTCAGTCTATCTGTCGTCAATCTACTCGCGCTTGCTAAGAGCTTGCAGTTGCACAAACTCATAGTAATCGCCACCTTTCTCGAGCAACTCGTCATGTGTTCCAGATTCGCTGACACGACCTTCCTTGATAAAGTAACTGCAAACACGAAGTCGAAGTCAGAAAAAACCCTAACAAAACCCTAACAACGAAAAACACGTACATCCTATCGGCGTTCTGAATCGTTGACAACCGATGCGCAATAGCGATCGTTGTCCTACCCTTCGCGGCTTGGTCAAGTGCGGCTTGCACAACCTTCTCGGAGTTGGAATCCAGCGCAGACGTCGCCTGAACGTGAGAAGCACCGTAATTAGCATACCCGAAGCCACACCACATGCAGGATCTGTCACATACCTCGTCTAGCAACAGTACCTTGGGATTCCGCAGCAGAGCACGCGCGATGGCAATACGTTCTAGCGAAATAAAACACGGTCAACTTTCTCTTATCACCGCTGATAGCAAAATTGTAACTCACGCTTTTGGCCACCAGACAGCTGGGAACCTTTACCACCGACCTCAGTGTCGAAGCCCCTGTATGCCGTGATGAGATCCCAAATATACACGAAAGAACAAAATGACATACTGAGGAAGTCCTTGAATGAACTCGAGAATGTTGGCATTGCGACAGGCATCCTCGATCTCCTCTTGGGTGACCTCCGACTCGGGCTTGATAGCTCCAAGAAGAATGTTGAAGCGCACAGTTCCAGCATACAGTGTAGGTTCTTGAGACACCAAAGCCAGATGTTTGCGGTATTCCTGGATATTAAGCTCGCTGATACGTTCACCGTCGAGCTGGATGGATGAATGTAATTTAGCTCCCATTACACCTGCTATAACTTGCAAGCAAGAAAACTCACGTAGACATCTCCAGCCAAAGGATCGTAGAACCGTTCGATCAATTGAATCCTGACGAAGAAAAGCCAAGCGTCAACGAAATGAAAAAACAACGATATGAATACAACACCACTCACGTCGTACTCTTGCCCGAACCACTGGCTCCAACGAGGGCGATGTATGTGCCAGGCTCAACCTCAAACGACAGATCGCGCAGGACACGAACACCCGGACGCGTGGGGTACCTGAAGTGCACATTCTCGAACCGAATGTGTCCCTGGACAGCCTTCTCCGGAATGACCTTGCCCTCCGTCGACTCAGCGTCAATTTCCGGGCGCGAATCGAGGAGCTTGATGATGTCCGAGCCGGCACCTTTGGCCGATGAAATATCCGGGACGAAGGAGAACACATTGCCTGCTTGGATGGCACCGAAAGTCGTGCTCTGTAAACGCATACACATTCATCAGCATGCGGAACGCGTAATAAAAAGCCAACACCGCATACCATAAGTCCGACGAAGAACTCGAACGTAGTCGCCTCCTGCCTCGAGACGAGGGTAGCACCATACCAGAAGATGAGGGCGATGACGAAGAAGACGAGGGACTGCGAGAACGAGTAGAGCAGGTTACTCCAGATGGCGGTCCTGTTCGATTGGCGCAGGGGTTGTTCAAGACTCTCGCTGTAGAGACGCAGGCAGTCTTCCTCCCTGGTCAAGGCAGCCACAGTGCGGATAGAGCCAGCAGCTTCGCAGGCAAGTTGAGCAGAGTCCTCATGCGCCTTCTTGTTGGCTTGATCCTTGAGCACAACGACGCGCTGCGAACATGAATCGTAAGTTATGATGTCAATATCTCAACGGAATCAAGGACCACTCACGAGACGAATGTAACCAGTGGAAACCAAGAGAGGCGTGCAAGCTATAAGACCATCAATATACAAATCCAACGCCACAAGCTGAATACACGTACCAATACCAACAAGCGCAACCTTCCAGATGAAGACGAGACCAAGGATAGAACCAGTGATAATAGTCGCAATACTTTGCACAATAGCACCCAAAGTGATACCAGCGAGACCGTTGACCTTCTGGGGGTTATCACTCAATTCCGAAGTCAGGGAACCCGTCTACAATTAATCCCACCCAGTCAGATGCTTATCCAAAAACCCCAAACCCAAGAAAAAATGACTCACGCTATTGCTATCATTGTCAAAGAACTCAACTGCACAAAAAAGGTGACATCAATATCGATCAAACACGATGGTAAAAACATGGACGAAAAAGTGACTCACTATCTTGGCGGAGGATAGCCTTGAAACTCAATGTGCGCAGCCTCGCAGTCAACTTGGCAGCCGCGACCGAGAAGAGATAGTTCTGGAACCCAATCGCGGCTGTCGAGATCACGGCGATGATAAACATCCTGCGCACATAGAAAAAAAGGGGGGAAAGGAACAAGATTGAGTCAGCCAATCATTTACACCCGAGGTGAGCGGAGGGGGGGAGTAACATACCAGAGTGCATTGCGGTCGCCCATATGACGTCTTTCCGGGGCGGTGGCTGCGGAGAATCCTTGGATACCTTTCGCGTAGACGACGCCGAATGCGGGGTAGACCATTCCAGTCACTGCATACCATAGTCAGCAATCCACACACAAAGAACAAACGCAAACGGATGAAGTTGAGGGAGGGCGGGAGAATGGGATGGAGGGAAAAGGAAAAGGGAAACAGGGATGAAGAACTCACTAGAGGCAAAGATAGCACCAAAGATATAGTTCTTCCACTGATCGCGAATAAGAGGCGCCATCCTCTTGAACAAATACGGCATACTATAATCCTCCTCCTTCTCCTCTCCCGCCGCCTCGCGCTTCTTCGCCAAAATCTCACTCGCAAGCGACTGGCTGCCTGTATTCTTGCGTCCAAGGGGGATTTCCTCCCTCGCCGCCTTCTCCATATCCTCCGCCTCCGACTCGTCGTCCGTCTCCCCGCCCGACTTGTCCCCGGAGTGGTGGTCCTTGCCTTCGCGGAGTTTCTGCGCCTGCACGAGGCGCGCGTAGGCGCCTTCGCTCTGGATCAGCTCGGTGTGCGTGCCGTATTCGAGGACGTGGCCGTCGCCCATGACGTAGATGACGTCGGCGTCTTTGATGGTGGACAGACGATGCGCGATGGTGATAGTCGTGCGTCCTATTCCCATTGATAGAATTTTCGTCAGTCAAAGAGAGTGAGCGTATACACCATAAGACACGTTACCTGCAGCAGCCTTATCCAAAGCATCCTGCACAATACCCTCTGACTGAGTATCCAGCGCCGAAGTAGCCTCATCAAGGAGCAAAATACGAGGATCAGAAACGATAGCCCGGGCAATCGCAACACGCTGCTTCTGTCCGCCCGAAAGCAAGAACCCACGTTCACCAACCATCGTATCGTACCCGAGCGGGAGCTTCGTGATGAACCCGTCCGCATTCGCCTTGATACACGCCTCCTTGATCAGAGCGTCTTTTTCCTCATCAGACGAATGCTCCCACTTGGTCCCGATAAGCCCGTGCGCGACGTTGCCTTTAATCGTAGTAGCGAACAGCGTAGGCTCCTGCGACACCAACCCCACCTGCGTGCGGAGCCACTTCAAATTGAGATCCTTAAGATTCCGTCCATCGAGCTTGACCACCCCCGAAAGTGGGTCGTAGAACCGCTCCACGAGAGACACAATGGTCGACTTTCCAGATCCCGACGCGCCAACGAGGGCCGCGGTCTTGCCCGCGCGGAAGGTGATGTTGAGCCCTTTGACGACTTGCACGGTGGGCCGCGAGGGGTATGCGAAAACGACGTTCTCGAGCTTGATTTCGCCTTCGACGTCTTCGGGCTTCAGGCCTCCAGGGTCGGCGGAGTCGATATCGGGAACGCGGTCGATGGTGTGGTAGAGCTTGGCGGCAGCACCGCGGCCGTGAGTGACGGCTGGGACGAGTATAATGTTAGAGGTAAAATTACAGAACCCATGAGGACTGCTCACCTTGCATCTCTGGAGCGAGAAGGGCCAGTGAGAATGAACCAATAAGAATAGCCAAGAAAACGTTGACGACGCGACCAGGAGTGGCTAAAAACACACATGAGCGAATCTAATTTCATAGAAGAGGAGCTAAAATACGCACCGTGGCCTTCGTTAATAAGGGTTGTACCGAAGCTAAAGGCTATTCGGAAAGTAGTGTGAGTAACTAAGGCATGAATAAGGAATGGTTTGACGAACCAAGAGCGTATGCGGAATAGATAACGAAGAAGAAAACCGCCAGGCCTCCTCCGTGCCAGACTGCAGCCTTCATATCGACCTTGTACGACTCATCAATGCGCTCGTTGTAAAGCTTGCCGAGGATAGTCTGTGTGCCGAAGGCTTGGGCGGTACGAATAGTTGAAATAACCTCTTCAGCGAGACTACCACCTTCGGCAGTGTGTTTGAGGGATAATCTACGCTCCAATTAGATTCGCCGCCGCGGAAATAGTTCATAAAAGGATAAAACGTACTGCATATACGACGAAATGAACTTGTTCATGACACCACCGGTAATAGCGATACAAGGAAGAATGGAAGACATGGCAAGTGCCAGGCGCCATGAGCGCGCGTAGGCAAGGGCGAAACCAGTAACGAAGGCGGCCAAAAAGTTAGCAACGAGGGCGACTTTTTCTGAAATTCCCTGCTGGACCAAATCTACAACGCCGCGGCGGTCAGTAAATTACGAAAGAACGGCAGAAAGAACTCTAAAAAAAACACACGTGTGTCTGTTTGAATGCGCGTGGCGACCTCTCCGGCTCCAACATTATCGAAAAAGGCGATATCCTGACGCAGAACGGCTTGCAGATACTTTTCACGGATGCGTTTAGCGTTGACCTCGCCGGTGTAGACCCAGATGTACATGTACGTATATGTGCAGATGAACATGCCGGCACCTGCAATAAATGCTTAGCTTGCCTGCAGTGCAATTAGTGTTCACAGCACGCACCAATAGCCACAAGGTAACTAGCGCTCTTGCTTGCAGAATGACGGAAGTTGGCCCCTGCCTGAGGAATCTCGTCTTGTCTCGTGGGGTCTTGTATGATGACAGTGAAATCGATGAAGGCTTGTGTTAAGTTACCAAAGAGCAGCGACATAAGGGGCTGCCAAAATGTGAGTAAATGCGGTGAAAAAGGAGGATAATCCAGACGCACCTGAGCTGCTCCTGCTGCTGATGCCGCCACGATTCCGATAAAGTCGATGAAAAGCTCGAATTTTGTGGAGTAACTAAGGGAGTGTGAAATCACGGTTGAAGCGTGCGCAGCAGGAAGTACTCACCGGAATAGCTCAGTGAACGAGATGGGGGGAATCTGGGGCTCGACAGGCTTAACCTCGGGGGAGGCATCGCCCTCCTCCAAACTGTGTTTCTCATCCTTGAGATCAGTGGCCGAAGTCTTCTTGCGGGAGAAGAAGCTCTTGCGCTTGTGGTCGTCGACGACGGTGTCCTTTTCGTCTGTGCTGCTTGGCCTGGAGTCGGCCATGAGGGGCGGATGTGGGTTGCCCTAGAAGAAAAGGAGAAAAATAAAGGAGATGAAAGAGTGGAAGAGAAAGGCTGGTTGATGTCAACTGACTTTTGGGGGGACATGAGAGTCAATCAAGCTATATGTATATACGCCTGCAGGGGGGATTTGCGGCGGTTCTTACGTTACCGTGCTGACAACGAGGGCCCGGCCTAATCTGATAAGATTATCATCCACATCTCTCTCCCGTCCCCTCCTCCATGCCCATCATCGGTCCAGCAGTTTAGCAGCTCTTTTACAAGCCATCGCTAGCCTGCTCTTAGTCGTCGCATATCCAAATAGCGTTGGACGAGGCGGGCGCATTGATTAGCATCAATCTGGTCTCAGACTGTTCTCTGCCGCACGCAATGGTAGCACACCTCCTAGCCCTCTCGAGTCATTCTCGGCGCCTTGACGTTCGGGATTAGGCTTGCTTACGCACTGTGGGTACGGCCCCCTCCACCGCATGGGTCCTCTAGGCCCGCGTGGGGATGACGTTCAACAGCGGCCCGAAAATAAGTATGGCATGCTGATGCTAAGTACGTATGTTTCGTGGAATCGTGCAAAGAGGCGAGGTCTATGTCGTCCTCGCCGTCTCCCACAGGGACCACTCCAGGGAACCCCACCCAGGCTAGGTCAGACAATCTCAGACACCCCATTATTCCGAATTCCCTCCGGCAACACCGTTTGGCTTGGCGGGGTAAACACAACGCAGGAGCCAGGAAGCGGGCGCAGTTCCTCCAGCCAAGGCAAGGCATTTCCAAATTTCATTACCCGATCGCAGCGTACATCCAACTACCATGCATATGTAGATTCGACACGGCACACACGCCTCCGAGTCCAATGCTCTGTAACATGTACAAGCTCACCACTTTCACGCAGTGAACGCGCATCTCTGTTCTCCAATCAATAATAGCGAGGCTATTTTCGACCCCGGATGCATATCTTCCGATCTCAACGTTGAACATTGATGTGAAAATTCCACCACCATTCCACCGTTGCCACAGGCTTCAAAGATTCATTCAAACCAAAGCTTCTCGGTTCAATAAATCCTTTCTGACTCGATGCTTTTGCTTGACTCACCCATAGCGCGTCTCCGGACACCCACAGCACCCTGAATCTCAGGCGCGGGGCCCGGGCGCCAATAAGTAATGATTTTGATTTTTCCCAAGGCTCTTTGTTCTCAGCCAAACCTTGACATTCCATCCGACTGCAGGATTGTTTAACCAAGGCAGGGTTGCCAAAAAGACATAGGATGTCGAGAATAATATTTCGGCGATCATACGACAACCAACGGCTCGACAATCTCTCGATCATCTCGGCGACTTTGGGCGGAACGGGGACAGGTTGCGATGGACGAGGGAAGACGTCTCCTAGTGAGCAATGTGAACTCCGAAGACTCTGCTTCAACGTGTATGTACGAGGACAACGGAACGCCGAAAATAAATCAAAGCTCGACATGTTCTTATCTCACCCTCAATTTCTACCCGCGAATACTGACACTGATGAATCGATGAGGACGCTTGGCACTGTAACTGTCCAACCTAAACCAATCACTGGCAGGATCCCCCCCAAAGAAAACCCCACGTCAGTCCTAATCCTACGACAGCAGCTCTCCCAAGGATTTCCTCTTCTCTCAAAGCCTTATGTAAATCTACAACTCCCTTCCTCGTGGGTGACTATCAGGAGTAAGCTAACCTTATTTATTTCTGCAAGATCTTTATGGCTCAATTCTGACTGGTCAAACAATCCGAGAAGCCCAGCACGAATGGGCCACTGGGAACCTTTCACCGCAACACGTTTACAGCGTGCGATCGATGGGTGTTCCCTCCCCGTCCTAATCCTCCCCGTCCCCTTCGGGTTAACACGGTACATATCTCTCGTCTACAAGTCAAGTACATATCTCTTGCCAACAGGATATCTTAATTAAGTACTTGATCAGACAGTCTTTACTACTCAAATAAGATCGGATAAGAGTTACTTTTATTGTTAAGTACTCACTCTCTAAATTTAAAGACCAATGATGAGTCAAGTATTTGAAATCGAGCGCTGCTGACCGACGCCGAGCCTCCGAAACCACGTCAATATGCTTATACTTCAGTAAGGTAGGGTGCGAAGCTATGTACTTACAAAGCACTTACTTACATAGCGCTGAACGTCACTGCACAGCGCACACAGCAGGCATCGAGTGCTTGTCTAAGCCCATCGAAAAAGTTCAGCATTCCGCAGCTCCCAACTAAAAAAAATCCCTCTACAACCCTAATCACCCGATAGGAAAGGAATCAAGGGCAACCAATCCAAACCTAACCTAAATCAGCGACGCCGATCATCGATCAGGGCTCTTCACTAGTAAAAGATGGGATCACGGGCGCCTACTTACCCTCCAAAGTCCCAAATCAGCAATCAAAATGAAGATCTCCTTTCGGCCTTTTTCTTTTAAAAATAGTTTAGCAACTGCACTGACCGACCGTTCTTTTTTAACAAGTCTAAGTAGCGGTGTTGCAAGCACAATATTCACTCCACATTAAGCTCCCTAGCGGAATACCCAACGCCTCCGGGGACCTAAGCAAATGCCACGCTCCTAAAGCACGAAAAATCAAGCCCGACTTACCCCTCTCGGTAAAGTACCAAGGCACCGCACATCGCGACCCTATGTAGGAGCTGCAGGGAGGAGGGTCTGGACTTTTAGGATATTGTAGGCTACAAGTCTAGACCCTCCTCCCTGCAGCTCCCTGCCAACGTAACTTCCTTGATTTCTAATCATCCTGAAGACCTGAAGTCTCGTACAAACCAATAGAACCATGGAAAATTCTGCACAACAAATGATTTCTGATAGTATAGCTCCACGACATCAAGATTCAACAGGGGAGAGAAGAGGTGTGTATGTGGCATGAGATGATATGGTTTGTATGTCGACAAAAAACATTAACGATAGTGGGCGTTGTCGTGTATGTAGACAACGAAAGGTGGGTAGGTACTTAGTACTTAGGTAGGGTAATATACTCCAAAAAGAAGAAAAATCCGAAGACAATTGGGGGAACCTTGACAAAATAAACACAACAGAGATAAAAAGTTGGAATGAGGGGATGCCACCACAGAGACCGCAATGTTTACTCAAAGAGAGGGGAGTAACAAAAAAAAGGAGAATATGAACATGTATAGACACCAACAAAATTAGACCGACAAGCGACAAGCGAAGAAAAAATCCGAATCCATAGTGAGAACGAGTACGCTAGATAATAGAAATATGTATGTACGAGGGGGAAAAATACAGGATGATGTAGGATAATCACCGATAAGGGTGGTCTAGGAAATGAATAAGGGGATGAGAGCGGGGTCCGGTTGCGTGGCATTAAATATTCGAGACGGAAAGCGGGATAGAGGACGAGGACGAGACTAGGACGAAAGCCGGAAAGCGAGTGCGAAGAGATCAAACACGATTAAGAGACGATGGTGTGGGAGAGATGGGTGCCGTTGTAAGAGAAGCCTAGAATGAAGGGCGACAACGTCAGACGAAGTCAAAAAAAGGATCCAAAAAAACGAATCCCATACCGCTAAACTGAGCTTGCACAGTCTGGGATAACTTCGAGTCTTCGACAAAGCTGTCAACAGGAGCCTCCTCGGTGAAGACCATGTCAAAATTAGACACGTCCTAATGTCAAGACGTCGCATTGGTCAGAACACTAAAGAAAACTCAATCGGGGAGAATGACGTACGACGGGACTAGCAACACTGGGCTTGAAGGGCGGCTGCGTCTTCTTCTTCGCGAGGAGCTTGAAGTCAATGTGCTTGCCGAAGAAAGGATGTTTCTTGATCTCCTCGGCGCCTTTCACGCCTAGACGGCGGGTGGGGTCGCGGTTGAGCAATGCGGTGAGGATGCTTTGCGCTTCGGGCTTGAATTCCTCGCCGAAGACGAGGGGATCGTTCAAGATCTTCTCGTACATCTTATCCGTGACTTCTGCATGCGGTATAGTCAGTAACGAGGAATGGAGGGTACCAAAGTGGCTAACCGTCGTAGAAAGGGGGTAGACCAGCAAGCATCTCGTACAAGAGCACACCAAGCGTCCACCAATCAATTGACTTGTCTATTTGTATCATTAGTTCGGAGACAGTCTCCAGTATCGAGCTTTCGAGCGTACCGTAGCCATTGCCAGAAAGGATCTCTGGCGCCAAGTATTCAGGCGTCCCGCAGAAGGTGTTTGTCTTCTCGTTGTCCTTCATGTTCAGCTTGCAGAGACCGAAATCACATAGTGCGATGTGTCCAGTGTAGTCAAGGAGAATGTTCTCGGGTTTCAGATCCCTTCATTAAAGTGAGAACGGGTGCATTCTTCTTGTCACTGATTTGACGTACCGATAGACCACATCTAGTTCATGCAAGTGTTCGAGAGCAAGCAGCAGTTCTGCACTGTAGAATCTGGAAGGAATATGAAAATCGGTGTTAATTAATATAGGGGCGCAAGCGAGCTTACCGAGCGCGTTCTTCATCAAACCGTTGCTCCCGTTGCAGATGGTGGAAAAGTTCGCCTCCGTTAACGAATGCAAGCACTAGGTACAGCTTCTGTTCCGATTGGAAGCTGAATTTGAGAGGCACGATGAATGGACTGTCAACCTGAGCAAGGACCAAACGCTCTGCGAGAGTGTGAGTGATCTCGTTCCGGTTAACAATATGAGCCTTCCGGATAGTCTTGAGCGCGTAAATCCGGGACGTATCGCGTTTTCGGACTTGGAGGACCTTTCCAAAGCTCCCCTTGCCGATGACGGTCATCAGCTCAAAATCATCAATCGTGAGCGATTGGCCGTAGTTGGGCTGGTAGATGACGCCAATTTGGATCTTTCCAGCACCGCCAACAAAGTCGTACCATGTATCCTGATTTCCCATTCCATCAAAGTTGGGGACGAACTTGAGGCCGCCGAGGAAGATATCATTGCCGAGATCGTCCGCAAGGCCGTCACCACCGCACTTGGGCTCCTCGGTACGGATGTAGCATTGGAGAGAAATTTCAGAGTTACGGGAAACATCGCTGCGCGAAAGATGAGAGGGGCTCGAGTGAGGCATATAAAGCAACGCACAAATGAGCTTGATACATGTACAACGGCTTCTCCAAATCACCTCCAAGTGGTGTAATGAGGACTTGGTTGACTTCGTACTCCATAACGAGATATGGTAACCACCAACATTGCGCACGCTGGATGCTGTCCCTAAATGAAATGTAAGCAGGTAACAAAGAGAATCGGAGAGCACGACGTACCTGTTTCCCCGAGACCTATTTGCAAGACGTTGCTGCTTCACCGACGATGGAGAGACCGATGCTGCCACCTTGGCTTGCTGCGACGTCAGGGCGGATTGAACTGCTGGCGGTACCGGTGTTCCCGCAGGAAGCGTCAGACCCTCCGCGCCCATGACGCGAATGGTGAGCAAGCCAGATCTGAATGCGCGTTTCTCCTCTTTTCCATCGGGATTGGTAGGAGTTGGGGTGCCGGAGCGGTTGGCTTCTTCAGCCTTGAGATTCGTAGCGGATGATTTTTTCCCTCGCAACCAGGACATGTCGTAGAGCTATAAGAGATAGAGATTAATTATAAAGAAAGCCTGCTTTCGAGATGGTATCGCAGTGTGCGGTGGCAAAAGGAGTGTGGTTTTTTCTAGTATGTGGTCAAGTTGTGGTTTTGTTGTCACAGGCCAGATGCTTTGACCGACACTTTCGGCAAACGCCTAATTGTCCTTACTCACATCCCCCGTCCTCTTCCGTCACCAGGTCAAGGGCGTTTTCCAACTACCGTGACACCGGTATTTGTATGGATCTAACAGACGCTTGCGTACTTGTCAAGTTGATAATTCTGGATCGACACCTTTCTGTTCTGGTGACAGACGTGGCAAAGAAGCCACCGCATTACGGACTGCTTGATTACTTGGTTCTCAACTGTATCGCAGTCGTCAAAGGTGTGCTGGCTGCATATCTAGTTACCCGCTCATGGAGCTGGTGTGCAAAATGGCCATTCGATTCCGAACTTGTCTAGGTTGAGATTGTCTTTCCATGGTGTTTCCGGACGTTTTACACCATAACCTGTCGAATCTTGGGAAAAAGTGCGTCTAGAAGGCGCTCAGGCAGCATTCATGCTCGACATATCTTCTGTTACGCTGAACTCGTGTCCTTGCTTTCCCATGAACCGCATCTATTCGCATCGGTGAACGTTCTTTTTCACACTCTTTCTAAAGTTGACGACTAAATTTCATTTAGTTTTCCCTTGTAATCAATTGCAATGAGTGTATATAACGAATCGATATTCCCTTCTCTTCCCCAAGTTAAACCATGGCAGAACAACCTTTCAAGATCACAATATCTGACGATGCCATCAGTAACCTCCGCGAAAAGCTCGCTCTGACCGTGTTCCCAGACGAGCTAAATGAGGCTGGATGGGACTATGGTGTCCCTCTTTCCGACATGCGTCGCCTGATTGCCCGCTGGAAGGACGGCTACGACTGGAGAACACACGAAGCCCAACTCAACGCCGAGCTCCCACAGTACACTCGCGATATTGAAATCGACAGCTTTGGCGCTTTGAACATCCACTACGTGCACCAGAAGAGCAAAGTGGGCGATGCGATACCTCTTCTTTTCGTCCATGGATGTACGTGTTTACGTTTCAGTCTCGAAATTGGTATGGACGAAAGTCGAATTGATCGAATAACTTTGTAGGGCCTGGAAGTTTCATTGAAGTCCGGAAGATCCTCCCTTTACTGGTGGAAGGGTCCAAAGACTCTCCAGCATTCCACGTTGTCGCTTTCAGTCTTCCCGGATACGCATTTTCTGAAGCACCGAAGAAGAAAGGCTTTTCAGGAAACCAGTACGCCGAGGTCAGTGTTTTGCGTTATACATTTCATACTCAGGTATATCTCTTGTCCAGGTTGGCCATAAGCTTATGCTGTCGTTGGGATATGATCAATATGGTGAACAATAAATTATTCTAAACACTTCATATGATTTTCTAACTAACCAACATTATCAGTCACACAAGGAGGAGATTGGGGATACTTAGTATGTCGTTCTCCATCTTCAGCTCTGACGATAAATCTAAACTCGTTAGATCACAAGGCTCATCGCTAATCGCTACGGCGGCAAACACGCCAAAGCATGGCACACTAACTTTCCACTGTCAGTCGGCTTCTGCCTGCGCTCCATATCACCCCAATACTAACCCAACCATTATTCCTCCTTTCAGCGCAGTCCCACCTCGGCCACTCACCTCCCCTCTAGTCTACCTATCCGACCTTCTCTTCGGGCACTCCGCGGCGGAGAAAGCAGGTCTGGCGCGTGCGGAATGGTATCACAACAAAACGGCAGGGTACTTCCACGAGCAATCCACGATGCCGCAGACATTGGGATACAGTCTCGCCGACTCGCCTGTTGGGCTCCTCGCTTGGATCTATGAGAAGATTATCATCTATTCCGGGGAGGACTACAAATGGGAGGACGACGAAGGTAAGTAAATTGGGGAAATGCTATCTGTATTTACACGGCATGGACGGGCGTGGCTGAGAAATTGTTCATTATAGTTCTCACCTGGATGTCAATTTATTGGTTCTCGCGTGCTGGACCTGCTGCCTCTGTGCGCATTTACTACGAGATGACCAAGACTTTCGGAAACCTCTTTTCGGCGACTTCATCTATTTCGGTGGCGATTCCAACAGGCCACTCGTACTTCCCGAAAGAGATCGTCGGATTCCCTAGGAGGTTTGTAATGTTTTGTTTTCTGTAGCGAACGAGCATGCGTGAATAGCTACTATGTCCTGACTTAATACCTTGTTTTTTTCAGGTGGTTCAAGCATCGTCACCTCGTTTTCGAATCAGAGCACCAATCAGGCGGCCATTTCGCGTCTATCGAGAAACCGAATGAATTAGTCGAAGACCTCAGGCGAATGTTTGGCAAAGGGGGTCCTGCGTTTGGCGTTGTCCCTGGAAAGTCGGGTTATGTGACGAAGACGAAATTATAACATTATTATGTCTCGGAAATCGGTATGTTCATTCTACTTGTACAAATTGCTCGTGCTTTCAGGGTTGTAACAACGAAACTACCGCTTCCATTTGTATATCAATTCACGCTCCATCTTATCCCGGAAATATAGTGCAGCAGGACTTTGAAGATTGTTCGCAACCGCGTCCTTGATCACCTTCTTGTCCGATACCCTCATCTTCCTCCGCAAGAGCCAACGATTTTCAGTGTCGAAACGAATAGCAGAGTTTATGACCCTATCGCTAAAAATTAGCGATTATCTGCATCTATGGGAAGCACCCAGGACGTACTCCATATAGCTGGACGTGGACATCGACTTTCTTATGAACGTCGCATCGCGGCCGTTGCCTGTTGGGATGGGCACCTGCTTCCCATCCTTGAGCATGACTAGCGCATCCTCGTGAATATACAGCGGCAACACTATGGCCTGGATATCGTCATTGTTAGTAAACTCCACAAGCCCGACGAGACTGTCCCAAACTTCAAGATCGTCCAACTGCTTCTGCGCTCTCTCCCACAAACGCTGAGACCCCGGATCCAGCGGGATGCCATATCCATTCGACACGATCCCAGTGAGCTGGAGCATCCCCAGTATAGGTTCCGAATCGTCCGTGGACTCGAGAATCGTGTGGAAATCCACCAAATTGACCGGCTCGATGGCGAATTCGATCCGCACTTTGAAGGGTTTTCGCCGTATGTTGGGGTCGTTGAGGATGTCCATCTTCATAGCGACGATGGCTCCGAGGAGCGTGTGGAGTATTTCGTTGATTACGAAGTCTCTGATGAGAGAAATTATTGGACGTCCATCGCTTTCGGTGCAGATGACTTTGTGTTCCGGCCTAAGGAAGTTCAGTGAACAGAGACACAGTAAAGGCCGAAAATCTGGTCGTACCAATTTTTCTTCTGACACTGAGACCAACGAACGTCGAGCGATGAGCTAGGGCATCGAACCTGCGTGAAAAAAATGATGATAATGTACCTCTTTCGAACAGTATAAAGCTACTTTGCACTGTTTAGAGGTAAAACGGTGTTATTTTCTTCGGCAATAGTCGACAAATCGTGAAATAATAGACGCACCATCTCACATCGCTTCAGACCGCACTCCTGACTCGTTTTAAGGCAGTTTGTGCAGGATGGCTTAACGCGTCGTCGCGCCTTTCTAATCTCTTTGGAAGATGGGCCTAGGGGCATGATGATAATAAAAACAGACAAGAATTTTCGAAGGAGAAAGGGAAGCTGTCGTCGGGGTAGGGTGACGAGATACATCGTCTTCTATCCTCCACAATTTCGGGTCAAATCATATGGGCAAGCTCATAGTAGACAGCACGTCAAAATGGGATCAGCAGACGATCAATCTTCGAATAAACCACTTTCGATGCCTGGGCGTTATCAGAAGTCCTCATGCCGCTTTAGTCATATCTTCTGAAAAGAAAAATTAGCCAGATAGAGTCATACAAGTGACAGTGGAGAAGATTCCAATGTGCCCCTTCGAGCACGCAGTTCTTTGGGCATCTATTTCATGAGCGTGCGCACTCGCGCCACAGAAGCACCAGCTCGATATATTTCTTCTTGAGGGGTGGTACATCATGTAGATCAGGAAGAATGATCTAACAATTGCGCCTCGATCGCCTGCGCCAGGAGTTCGTGCACGCGCTCGGTGGGGTGTCCAGTGTCTGCGATAGGCGCATCAGCATCAGAGAACGAACCAAATACATTGAAAGTGGAATAGTTAAAAGTTAATCAATATTTTGCGATGCCGAGAAAAATAAAACCAGACTCAACTGAACCAGAAGAATCCTTCCGGTGCGGGGCATGTGCAAAACCTGGGGAACGAGAACGGAGGCAGTTATTATTAGCGCCCGTACGTGGTCGATCATCAGCGGAGGTTTATGGATATTTATAGCCCGCAGGGTACAGCGCAGCAGGCACCGGAGAAAGAGGATTGAAGAAAGAAAAAGAAACATACCCAGTCGTATTGGTGAACCCGAAATGCTGCGGATTATCGAGAACCATATTGAACCACGAATGGGCGTCAAAAGTCATAACGGTTGCGCCTAGACAAACGAACACAAAAACGCAAAAACATGATCAATTCACATTTATAAGAATACCATTGATATTGATGATCATATCCATCCGCGCAGCAAGCGATCAGCTAGCTGGGGCGCAATCCTCGAGCCAGTCAGGCCCTAACTCAATCTGAGTAGCCGACACATGGCCGGTCCAGGGGATCGTAACAAATTATTGAACGTAT
Organism: Pholiota conissans; assembly: GCA_015484465.1. NCBI lineage: Eukaryota > Fungi > Basidiomycota > Agaricomycetes > Agaricales > Strophariaceae > Pholiota > Pholiota conissans. Next base: position 59,310 of record MU155290.1, read on the forward strand.
CGCGGGTACTCACCAGGATTAGCGGCCTCGAACCCTGAGATATGTGCAGCCAGCACAGCGTTAAATTCATCAATATGTGTTTTAAGGAGCGCGGCTTTGGTTGGGCTGCCCAAGCTGCCAGGGGAGCGTTCCTCCGGGGGTACGTTGATGAAGAGGTGGGTACGGAGGCCACGATCCGTCGCTGCTTGCTATCCTCCGTCAGTTGTGTTAGTAGTCACTCTTCGGATAAAATAACAGTCTCGAGGGTCTCGGACGCACCACTGCATCGAAGTAAGAGGCCATCTCCACGTTCCAGAATGCATTGACGTCGGTGATCTATGTGTCGACACGAGGCACAACAAGCAGCAATGCAGCGCAATCAGAGGTGTTTCAACGTCCGCGCGTTTAATTCGAAAGGAAATGCAGTGCAAGGAAAAAATCCAATCGACGTGTTTAAACGTCAGCAAATGAACAATAGAGTTTTTACAAGCAGCTGCAGATCCTGCACGCACCGTGGTATTGGTGACCGTGTCTCCTGTGTCATTAATTCCGATCCACCACGTTGTAAGCGTCTTTCCAGCGGGATGCGGGATAACATCAGCCGCGAAGGAGATCCATTGCTGTACTTGATCGACGAGGGGAACAGTGAAGTTGTGGTGGAGTGGTAACCTAGTCGCAATATGGAAAGATGCATGCGATGGTATCTTCAGTACGCTACTTGCTTAACGAGTATATGTAAGAGACCTTACAGGTTTCCGTCAATGTCAGCGCCTGCGAATGAGAAATCCCAAAGTTGTTTTTTGCACTTCAAAGGCGAACCGGAAAGACAGCCAGTTAGGAACTCGAGCTAAAATCGAAGATGAGATGCAATTTTCCGGGTGACTTCGTTAAGATCTTCAAACAAACCCAGTTTGATCCTTCAGAGCTTGTCTAAAACGTAAAGTCAAATGAGAAAATAGATTGAAGTGAAATCCTACGTACACTCCTTGGTACTATTTCATTCGTCAACAACTGCTCCGGTGTGAATGCGAAGTTCAAGGCATCTCCGATGAAGCTATCCAGAACACACAATTAAAATTAGCGAAGAGTAAATGCATAGTAGATGAGTCTTAATGTACCTGAAATTGGCGTCCCCGCGAGTGCCTTGCACGAAAGAATATGAATCCCCGAACGCATGCACGGATTCGATCTCGTCCCAGTTAAAGATCGGCTTCATTCCGTGTTTACCAATCAATCTTTCCCCAATGAGAGCCCCAGAACATAGTGGTATCGCTCCTGATAGAACGGTGAAAAACGACAACGCAGAAGGCCGCATGTTGGGTGTTTTGGTGGAGGTTTGGTGCTGGCAACGTGGACGAGAGAACGAGTCCCTGAGATTCGAAGAGTGTTCTGTACCGGGTTTTCATACGTTTATACGTGGTGAATCTAAAGACGGGAGGCCTCTGTCATATGATGAGGGAGAGTCCTTCTATTCTTCGAATAGACCTCAGGCGGACCGTCGAAATAGACATTGTATAAATGCCCTCGAATTGCTCTCCAAAAGTGAGCTGTTGAACGGTGAGTATTCATATAAGCGACAATTACGAATACATATATTGTAATTCTGACCATACGTATGTGCATTGGCTATGGTGGGTGGGTGTCGGGGACAAAGTTGTGAATGGAAGTCGACTGGCATAGCCGGGCCGGCCGGTAACATCGGAATCATGCCCGCATTTAGCCGAACATCAATGCATCAAGGTTGAAAACAACCATCGACAACGCCTCGTTTTTCTGTAACGCATACCGGAGAACAACTCATTGTCTCCAGACTCGTAATCTCTACATTTCTCAGCTCCAAAGGCTGCCATGTCCTCCGACCCAACGTCTCAACCCTGCGATCATCTTCCCGACGGCACATCCCTCTGCGATCCAACAAATCCGAACGCATGCGTCCCATGCAGAAACATTTTCAAGATAGAGAACTCGTTGAGGGCTCTCAGAGATGCCATCGTTAGTCTAGAGACCCAGCGTCGGAATTTGCAGACACAAATTATCCAAAAGCACAATCCGCCTATCCACCGCATACCCCCCGAAATCGCTGGCGAGGTCTTCAAGTGGTGCATTCCCGACGACATCTTTGATTTGGACTTTCGCGCGACGCGTTCAACGCACACATTCTGCTCTCCCTTGGTTATTTCGGCTGTTTGCAGGAAGTGGAGAGACTGGGCATATTCGATGCCTCGTCTATGGAACATCCTTCCGTTCTACACTGCAGGTTTGCCTGTTATGCCTCTCGAATTGCCCAATCCCATTGTCGTCAAGAAATGGATTGAGCGTGCTGGCCAGCTCCCATTATCGGTTACTCTCCACGATCCCCACGATACACCTAATGACGACCTTGTCCTTCAAGTAATCAATGCACTCAATCAGTATTCGTCCCGTTGGCAAACGTTAAGGTTCTCGGGAAGGCCTGAAATATTCTCCCATCTTTCCAATCAGATTCAAAATCTTCCTAAAATTCAGGGCCTCTATTTCGAGTGTGGTTCTGATTTCTCAATAGCCGGGGCAGAGGATGATGACGGTGAATTCTCATCAGTGGATTTCCCATGGGAACGTCTCACTCGGCTAGAACTAAGGAATGCCATTGTCTTTTCTTTTTTCGCATTTCTCCGTGCAGCTCCAAACGTCATAAAATTTTCCTTTAAACTGTACAATGACTGTATACTGGGTGACACGCACTTTGGCCCTTCCACTCCAATCATTCATTTTCACCTCCGGGAGATTGTCGATTCTACTTATTGGGGTGATATGAAATACCTCGATTATATTCAATGCCCTTCTTTGGAGAGCCTAATTACTGATGAATATCAAGACAGTTGTCTTGATTCCTCGATTCTTCCTTTTTTACAACGTTCGCAATGCACCCTCAAAATCCTATCACTGCAGCTTTCATCCTATCCATCCGCATCAGAAATGACCTTGCTTTGCGAAGAAATCCCAACATTGCAGACTCTTAACTTCACTTTCGAAGATCTGATGCCAGAATCAGTGATCAAGACCTTTTTCCTCCACCTCGGGGAATTTTCCACCATCAGTGGGAGACAGGTTCTCCGTTACCTACCCAACTTACGCTCTCTTTCTTTGCGTGTACTAGAGAATTTTTCTGATTGGAAAATTCTCCCGGATATCTTTGGGTATCCTACCGGACAAAACCCTGCGAATTATAGGCCAAACCTGGAATTAATCGATATTTTCTCTGAATGGGCCGATGCATTGCCATTGGATTGTATAGACAGCATGGACAAAGATACTCTGACAAGGTTTTTGTGGTTGGAAGAGAGCGGCGTGAAGTGGAAGTGCTACAGCTACGTGGGCGGCAGTATGTATGATATGGTGCAAGAGGCGCGTCATTGTCACCCTCGACAGAGGAAGAGCTAAAGTAATGGAGAAATACATGTGTTATTTGATTGCTCCTATCGTCCGTATGCTGTTCCTACCATGAGGCCACAATTTTTTCAACGTCGTTGTATCTGATGAGCATTATTTGCTGCAGTAATTTGAGGATTGGCATCGTCATTAACGTTCCACTTTTCTTTCCGCAGTTCAAAGGGCCGTTGTCGGTCAGCATCGCTGGAAACAAACCTGAGGAGCAGAGTAAGATTTGGGAAAAAGTATCATTAAAATGTAGCATAGCTCGTCTGTTGCGAATCTTCAAATCCCCCAGGTCCAGGTTACGTCGGCCTGTACACCGATTCCCGCCCAATCTTATGCCTGAAACAGACAGCAGCAAAAACTTTGCAGATTATCTGCCGCAATATCTCTGAGCATCTTCCTATCCGACGCTCTCATCTTCTTCCGCAGAAGCCACCGATTCTCATTATCAAAGCTTATGTTGGCATTGATGAGCCTATCACTTCAAATGTACATTTCAACGTCAGCGAGATGCAAGATAGTTTTGAGAAGCAGCAGATTTTGCACGCACCGTGGCATTTATAATCGTGTCTCCTGTGTCGTTGATTCCGATCCACCACATTATCAACGTACACGTCTTCCCAGCGGGGTGCGGTAAATGTCGGCTGCGAAGGTCATCCATTGCTTCACTAGATCAATGAAGGAAACAGCAAAATTGTGGTGGAGGAGCAGTCTAGTCGTGAAGGTATATCCAATATGCTGTTTGAGAATGAGTATAAGAGATCTTACAGGTTTCCGCCAATGTCAGCTCCCGCAAACGAGAAGTCCCAGAGTTGCTTTTTGCACTTCAAATGCGAACTGGAGAAACACCCAATTAAGAACTTGAGCCATAAATCGAAAAGAGAAATGAGGATTCTCTGGCAACTCGATAGAGGACATCCAACAAGCTCAATTAGAGCCTTCAGAGCTCGTCTAAACCCAAAATGATGGGAGAAAAAAGGTGGATATTTAAGTCCTACGCACGTTCCTTGATACTAACTCATTCGTCAATAACTGCTCCGGTGTGAATTCGAAGTTTAAAGCATCTCCAATAAAGCTATCCAGAACAGACAATTAGAATTAGCGAAGAGTAGATTCACGTTAGATGAGTCTATACACACCCGAAGCCGGCGTCCCTGTGAGTGCCTTGCACGAAAGAATATGAATCCCCAAACACATGCACGAATTCGATCTCGTCCCAGTTAAACATTGACTTTATCCCGTGGTTTTCATTTGACATTTCCCCTATGAGAGCTCCAAAACAGTGGTAGCACTCCTGATAGAACGATGAATAACGAATGCCGCAAATCTCATGTTGGGTGTTTTGGTGGAGGCTTGGCTGCTGGAAACGTGGAGGAGATAACATATTATACAGGCTCTTTATACGTGGTAAATTTAAAGAAGGGAGTTCCGTATCATATGACGGCGGAGAGTCCTGAAGTTTTTTGAAAGCCCTGAGATTCGTCCTCTGGCGGGCTGTCGAAATGATGCCCCTCGAATTGCCGTCCGAAAGGTGATCTGACAAAAAATGACCATCAGTTATTGAAAACACAAGCGAACATTGTGAATGCACTTGTCAACTTTAATCATATGTATGTGTGTTGTCAATGGATGAGTGAGTATCCCCAACAAAGTCGTGAATGGAGCGACTGTCATTGCCGGGCCATCCGGGGTATAGTGTACAGGCGAAGGAGTTAAAACACCCCGTGCAGTCACGCGTGAATCAGCCTGGTCATTGAAGAGAAAGAGTCACGACAGGCCCTGCTCACGATGACATAAGAAGGATGAATTTGGGGAAAATTCTCCGAATTCGCAGCGAGATACAATATGGAGAAAATTCTCCAAATCCCAGAGGCGTTCTCACCCTGGCCATGCCCATTGGCCTCTCGAGACGCTTTCCTTTCCCCAGTCATTGAGGACTACAGTTAGTATACAGAAGTGTTGTCGATATAGTACATTGATATAATACAAGCATTAGTACATGGGACAATCATAACATACTGAAAGCAATCATGTAGTTCAAAATAGGTTCAATATCTCTGGAATAAAAACTGTTAGCGCATACACAAGGAAATCAAATTAAATCATACCATATTATGCAGAGAAAGAGTAGGCGTGCTACGCAGTTAAAATGGTCAGTGTATATACAGGACCATGAAGCCGACTTACCTCGTTATAGCCTCCCGTTTCGTACAAGATGTCTAGAATAGAAAGGGTTAGCAGACACGCAATGCAATCGATTCGGTCGTACCATCGTATATACAGCAAGATAAGCAAGACTGCGTCATAGGCGGCCGCGAAAATCTAAAGGATAGGGTCAGAATATTCATAGGACGACGAATCAGACGTACGTCGCCGCAGCCCGATGGGAACTTGAGGCCAAAGGTGTTCGTGAAGATTTAATTTAGCAAGAATTCTAGAATAGGTGTGAGTAGTGTAAAGGCGAGAACGAACGGATCGAACATACTGTTCTATACACAGCAAGAGTCAACAGCATGCTAGTAATGTAATCAGCTATGAGTGTTCTGGGGTAACGAAGTAGACATACCTCAACATACGTCGCTTTTTATGGTGGGATGGGGAGGGGGGACTAATTGCGGTAGGATCTGCAAGAAATTTTAATAAGAACTGATGCGAAGAACAAGAATAACGACGTACTTCAAGTACCTCAAGCGGTCGTGCAGCGACGAGAATTTCCTCCGTCCCCACTTCGACTGCCTACCCTTCCCTCCCCTCGATGCTTTACGAAACGTTGGCGATGCTTCCCGGTCGACGAACAGGTGCATAGCACCTCTGTGCCAGCCACTTCTATCGAACGCTCGCGCTGTCAGATGCTGAGGGCCTTGATGTCGCTTCTCGTTTCGACTGTAGTGCAGACCGCTACTGTGGGCCGCGGGAGCGTCAGTTGATTTCGCAAACGAAAAGAAAAGGTACTTACACAAGTACAATCTTCCAGCTACGAGGGAGATTGTATTTCCATACGGCTTTCATGACAGCTTCGACGAGAATGCGTCGACGCATGCCGCGGAGGTTGTGTTGATCTTTGAGGTATGCGATTGTCGGCATGTTGACGATGTCGAGGGGGCGTAGGCAATCCAAGGAGAACGATGTCGGTGGGTGGGTTGGCGGTGGCGACGGTGTATAGGACGGCGACCGGAGTGCGGTGATGGAGAACAGAGCACGGCTGCGCCAAGTGCGAGAACCGAGGGTGACAGAAGGTGGAGATGGAGAGACACACAAAAGTGTGAGAGCGGCGACGAGAGTAAAGCAGGGGCACGGGAGGTGAGAGCGTCGAATGTGGTGTGGAAAAAAGAGGGCTGTGGTTTTAGAGTTCAAGAATCGATGGCTGGGATTGTATTTTATACCCCATCATCGTTTGAACTTGTTTGAGCGCCTGCTTCTCTCCCAATATGGACGTTATGATAAACTATATTTATATTTGGGTACATATTTAAGTCCCAGTTAACATACAGAATAACTACTGGAATGTATTACTGGTGCTTCTGCTCTGTGGTTGTACTTCAAGTGAAAGCAGGAGGCGCTCCCTTCGCATCATTCTAAATATAGGCGTCATAATGATACTGAATAGCTATATTTGTGAAATGTGAATCACGTGGGAGGGCTCAGATCAGGAAATTAAATCCGTAGCTGATTGACCGGCGCTAATCAAAATATGATGAGCTAATAATTTTTCTCTGCCGATTCAGAGAATATTCTCCAAATAAGAGGTCGCGACATGGATTTGGAGAATATTCTCTGAATCTGCGCACCGGGGAAGGGTCCACGTGAGTGTGTCGATTCAGAGAATATTCTCCAAATCCATGTCGCGACCTCATATTTGGAGAATATTCTCTGAATCTGCGCACCACGGAAATGGCCCACGTGAGCGTGCAGATTCAGAGAATATTCTCCAAATATGAGGTCGCGACATGGATTTGGAGAATATTCTCTGAATCTGCGCTCCAGGGAAGGGCCCACGTGAGCGTGGCGATTCGGAGAATATTCTCCAAATATGAGGTCGCTGAGCGTGCCGATTCAGAGAATATTCTCCAAATCCATGTCGCGACCTCATATTTGGAGAATATTCTCTGAGTCTGCGCACCACGGAAATGGCCCACGTGAGCGTGCAGATTCAGAGAATATTCTCTGAATCGGCACGCTCAGCGACCTCATATTTGGAGAATATTCTCCGAATCCACCGTTCAAGGCATGTGATCCCGGCGGTGATGTGGAGATTATTCTCCAAATTCACCTATGACACAAATTCAGAGAAATTTCTCTGGATGGTAGGGATGCTGTAAATTCAGAGTATATTCTCTGAATAAATTCTGCCTAGTCCAAATCTTGGTTGTTGACGATGACGAGACACCTTGCCTTTGTCCCCTATGACACCCACCGAGTCTTCACATCTGACCGACTTACCTCTGCCTACGGTATATGATGAATTTATACCGTCCAGCTCTCGCATTACTTATAAAAGATCGCTCACACCCCCTCCTCGAATTGTCTATAATAAATCGCAAGGATCGCCTTCCGTTCCAATGGACCGGCCTTCGTATCAGGTTGTGCGCATCCGATATCCTCCGCAACACTCGCCTACTCCTAGAATTCGCTATGCCTCTATGCCTCGCCAGCCGATTATCTCCCCCATTAGAAAGAAGAGGCATATGGTCAAGCCCCGTGCTCCCAATACGACGCAGAGATTGAGTTCTACATTAATTCAATCGTCGACTCCTTCTGATAATGTTTCAAATGCGAACGATACCTCGCAAACACTGTCAAGCACATCCTTCGATGACGGACTGTTGGAAGGTTATTATCCTTCGACCCCTGACGACCAACAATACCATTACTTCGATGATGCGGATGCGTTGCCCCAGCATGAAGAGAGCCGCAAATATTCCATCTTCGTTGACGCTGTAGCGTCCGATCAGTGCTCATTCCTTCAGCTCACGCAAGATATATTCATTGCAAATGGATGGAATATAAACAAAGACGAAGCGACAGTGAGTGCTACTCAACATGATTTGCCTTCACCATACTATTGACTAACGAAACATTTAGACGAAATGGTACCATATCCACAGCATACCAGTTGGAGATAAGCAAACCACAGCTTGTCTATGTCCTCAAGGGAAAGACAATGGTAGATGCTTTCATGCCCGTTATCTGGACGATTTCAAAGACCTCAAGTTTCCTAGTGATGAGCGTATAACCAGTTCGTTCCCAGGACTACCCTATTTTTTCTATCTGACCATAAATTAGACAACAAAAACCAGACGTTTATGTGTTCTCGGTACGAAGACGTGAGGGATGGGGTTTACATCTGCACATTTTCTGTGCCACCGCCTCCAGGACGTTCCTCTTCGACAATAAAACAGCGCTCCGTCGTCACATATTATGGAGATGATAGCGGAAAGGGAACGTGGTCCTGCTCAATTGATGTTTCAGCCATTAGTTGCAGCCATATCGTCCTCGCACGTCACTCGCTCAGGCAACATATCAAGGCTGATCCAGATGCGCATGATTCTGACGCTGGATCCGGAGACCTAGAGTATCGTAGTCTTACACCTCCGAGTCTAATTCGCAGGGCCAGCTCTTCGGAAAATTCAATCTCGACTTTACTTTTGCCTCCTCCACTTTGGGCCCGAGTGAAAAGAGATCTTATAATGTTTGATCCTCCGTTCTTCGATATTTGGAAATCTCCGAAGGTTATCCCTCTAGACGAAGCATCTTCCTGCTCCTGCCAAGTCCTTCGTTCAGCATTCGATCCCCTCCAGCCAACGATCACGCGCGAATGCACCATATACGCCTTAGACGGCGCTGTGAATGCGACCATACAAGTCCAGAAGTGCCCCACCTGTACCCATCGTTATATAGGTCCGGATGGACGGTCACTTGGGCTCTTCAACTGGAACAATCGTACTTTGTTCACCCATGATCTTCTGGACGATTACACTAGCCAATATACCACGTCAGAAACGCCCTTTATATCGTGGGTCACTGTAATCTCCCGTCGGTATCAGTCCCGCGGCATCAACATCCCTTTTATAGGCGATCAACTCTTTCGTGCGGTATGGTTTTCTTATATTCGTCTTGTCCAGCTCGACAACGACATGATTTGTCCAACTTGTGGGCCGAACCCGGAGGTAACTATTGTGGACGGCGTAACACTTGCTTTCAACCGTCGTCACCTGTCATCTACTCTCCGTCCACCTACTACCACCGATAACCAATCGCCCACCAAGGATCTTGTAAAGCATGTTGCCAATCTCCAGGCAATTCCAACCAAGAAGGTCCGCCTCGCTATCCGAGAGATATTGACTGGGCCACCACTTCTCCCTGCTCATCTAATTCACGCGGGCGAGGAAGAAGGTGCTATAGAGCTCTCCGATGCCTCATCTTCTGAAGATGAGACTACAGAAACCTCGTATCGACACACTCGTAAGGGTAATGACGTGCGAGCAGCCCTTCAACGTGTACAAAAAATTCCTTTCGTGATTACTGAGCTTGCTAAACTCAATAATGGACTGTCTCGATTATTTGACCGTTCCTATGGTATCGAAGCCATCTCTGCCAACCAAAAAGCTCCTTCCATATACAAGCGTCTATTCATCCAAGTACGTCTATAATTTTACTTCGATTTTCAGCCACCATTCAATGCCCTTGCAGATCGCAGCGGAAGAGACCATTCTTCAATTGGTCAATGGATCAGCATTGCGTCATCTGCGCAACTTTTGCGCTGAAGTCGCTCAGACGCCACACATGATTACCGCATCCATCAGAGACCTCGCCACGCACTTGATTGGGATTCCTGCGCTTCACGCAGTTATTCAGCACGAGATAAATGCGGGCAGTCTCTCTGGCGAGGTAATCGGCACATCAACTTGGCTATATGCACGTGGAATGGCCGTCATGTCACTCATAAAAAAGTACGATCATCCGCCGATCGAAATTAATTCAGGAAACGAGATAGCTTCAGAGAAGTGGAACTTGGTTTGTACTCTATCAATCGGTCCTCCTGTTGACTATTGATCACTTTCTCTGGTTACCAGACAGGATGCTGCTACGGCCTCCCTCAAATCCGACATCGCCCACGGTATCCCAACTTGCCATACGAAAATGGCAGGGATGCCGGGGGGAAGGATAAACGTGGCGACGGATGCCAGAAATTCTATTCTACCTATGGGCAGAGTCGGCTTACGGGTGGTATAATGTGTGTATGGTGTACGCATAGTGTCTGCTATGGCTTCCATTGTATACCCTCGGCTGAAGGCAGAAATGATGTATTTTCCGCTTTCTATACGAGGTGGGAGAAGGCACCCAAGGTGATTGTCTACGATTTCGCCTGTGCACTTCAACCATATTGCATGACCCGCGAACCCGCCTTCTTTGCTGACACGCTCTTCGTCATTGACGCATTCCACGCCATGGGTCATACCAAGTGTGGACAAGCGGCATTTTTGAACACGTATTGCGACGCTGACCCAACCCTTCTTTATATAAATTCAAGTGCGGCTGAGTGTGGAAATGGTGGTATTCTTCGCATCCGCAAGGCTGTCAGTTATATGGCGCAAGAGCGAGCGATTGTTTTCACAAAAACATTTTTATCTATCTGGAATAGGCATAGAATTAGGAATATGGAGCGTTTATCAAAGGTTTAATAGGCTAAATTGCAATGCATGTAACATGATGGCTTTTTACCAAGTGCGAGCGCTGCAAAAGTCGAAGTGGTAGAGACCGACTTCCAGTAGTGACTTAGGAATGCCGTCAGAAACGGGGTATGATAATTTATATTTATTAAAAATAAGCATGCCTGCTTGGTGTAGTGGTAATGAACAGTCGTCGCTTTGTAATTATTGCAGTAAGTGTTGCTTGATAGTTCGAATCTCAGAGAGTGTAACTTTTATTTTTATTTCGTACACCGCCGTTGTTGCTTGAAGTCATGCATGTGCGATACGATACCAATCAACCCACAGATTATTCGGGCATTAATTTACATATGCTATGTTCGAAATTTATCTAAGTAGAGACTTTGACATCAAGCGAAGTATCATCAACGGCGGTCACGTAGGCTATGCGATGCTGTAGCAAGTGCAATTCCCACGCGTCTTGACTGCTCGCACTCGCGCTCATTCACGTCGTAAGGGTTTCCACAACAACCAAATTCCTACGAAAATAGACAGAGTACCATTACAGCACTATTGTCTATCCATGAATAATATGATTTTTTATTGCACGCTCCTATTGCACGCCTCGACGCGGTCAAAAGCTTGTCCTGTACGCGTTGATCTGTAAATGAGCGGCAATTGCCGTAAGGCTAATAAATTCTGACGTTGACCTTCATGCAAAAACTATGGCGAAAGCGACAGCAAAGAAACAGACCCGCAGTACTCGAAGCTCCCCTGCTAAACCAAAGGTCAGTCATATGCCTTCATGACAGCACATATTTTTATAAAAACATACTCCATAGGACCCGCCTCCTGCGACCAAAGCATCCCGCCGCCCTGCGCGATGCAAAATTTGCGCTGGCCAGCCACTTCGTACTCAATGTCTACATACAAAGGCCGGAGAAGCATATCTTCGGGAACAACAAGCCCTGAATGTAAGTCACTCTAAAGCTTGGCTTAACACTCATATTGAAACCTACTAACATCATCGCCCACAGAGTATCCGCAACAGTACTCCTTCTTCAGAACTAGCTCCCCAAGCTGATTCTCGCAGTCTCCCCTCTACCCAAGCTTCAACTCGGTTTGACTCCCTGCACACGTCACCTAATCCCTTCACTGATATAACAGGCGTGCCGCGTACACCTTCTCACCGACGCCACGACCCTCTGGACCCTTTGTATCGCACACCATCTGTTAGCCTTCAACATCAGCCTGGCTCTTTGTCGACCAGTGACCTTGGTAGCCAAATCTCGGTCTCTACGCCTACCGCCAACGTGTCCAGCTTTCAATCTCATCCTAGTTCTATGTCGAACGGAGATCTTGGTAGCCAAATGTCGGTTTCTACCCCTACCGCCAATGTGTCATCTGGTGTCACTTCAAGCGCCAGCACTAGGCCCGGCATCAACACCATCGCAAGCAGCAGCACTAGTACAACAAACCAGGACGTAAAGGCTCGTAGAGCTACCGCGAAGGATCCTTACCATGGGTATGTTGACGGTGCCTATCGAGGAACGGAACCCTATGGTGAGTAGTACATAAACTTCCCTTTGAACAACTTCTAAATGAAGAAATCTTCCAAGAATTATATCGCACACATGCTCTTCCTAAACCCATTGTTAACGACGTCCCTAAAACATCTACAACATTCCTGGAGAGCATGAGATCTCTCATACAACGTGTAAGCTTATTCTAATCGATCACCAAGCGCGAGCTCACGCCCTGTACTGGTCCTAGTGCGAAGACCTTTCTGCCTTGACATCTTGTTGGCTCTTCATCGGAGCACAGCACCCAAACGCCCACGGAGCGACGCTCCACTACGCTTCTCCGCGGCTCACGAGAGATGTCCCGCAACTCATGGAAAACCTCGCTACTGATTTCTGTTCGGCAATTGAATATGCCAAGGACTTACGGAGGTACGATTTAGCCGACCTTCACAGCAAACTTGACCATTCGAAGAAAGAAAAGGAGGCTCTAGAAGCCGAGATGCAAGCGATTGTTGCTGAAAAGGTATCGCAAGAGGAGGTGCTCCGCGTGTATAGGGATAAATTCGGCATCATAGATCTAGAACACGCATAATGAGTATAGCCCGTTATATATATCGAAATTGGGAATGAGCGCCGCTAGATACCTAATCCATCAATGCACACAGGCGTCGATCAGCATATCTTCTGGGCCCTTGGACGCGGCTGCAATGCTAATTTCGGGGGTAGTTAACGTACTACTTTCCATTTTCGATTGTAGGTCCTTGGACATGGACCATACCAGAACTAGCTTCAGGACTGGCTTCAGGACTGGTTATAAATATGTGCCCTAATGTTCAAACAGAAGAGGGAGTGACAGTGGACGGGTAGCACCTTATTACGATCAGCAACGTTGTTGCGACGTCTAAAAGCTACCTATGATCACAATTTCAAATTGCTCGGGGAAACACACGAACGTGTTCCTTATTATCTATCTCTCATATCACGCGCCGAAGGGGGCTATGTGTTGTGAAATTATTGCGTGCTTAAAACCTTATCTGCAGCAGCAACCCTGGGTAATTATTGGTAGCGCTACAGTGGGACGCCCTGAAGTTTAGTCCAAGAGGGAACCCATTATAATCTCAGTAAGCTGCAGATCAGAGACAACCTTCCTCCAAGTCACGATAACGACAACAAATTATGTTACCCTACTCCGTGAGGTTGGCTAGAATATCAGAAATTCGTACGACGCACATAAAAAGTGCTCGGAACGAATGAGCTCCGAGAGGAGGGGAGTTTATCTTAGTCCGTGTGGCCGCGCACACGGAAGGAGCTCCAAGGGGAGGGGAGGGGGCTTTATCTTAATCCATGTGGCCGCGCACACGGAAGGAATGGGAGGGATGGGGGTTTGTCTTAATCTGTGTGTTCGGGTATAATGCCAGATAGTAGCTGGTGACCATACAGGAAGTTCAAGTGCTCCCGACATTGAGCGTGAGGATCTATCATGAAACTTCTAGCGCGGGAAGGGGAGCGAATCTATGTAATCGGAGGCTACAGAGCCGGAAAATATAATTCTCCCCGCGTAAAACGAAGGGAGGAGGGGAGCGAGTCATCCATACCATCTTCTGTAAAACAGACAACTTGAAGTCCAGGGATTATAATTCATTGGGGAGACAAGTATAGAAAAAAAAATTTATGGGGAGACATAGAAATTTATATAGTCTATATAATAGATGAGTTTTTTTTATGATGGGAGTTAGCGAGGAATTTGTAAGAGAGGGTAAAGTGTTCGTTGGAGGAGCGCAAGCGAAACCCTAACCTCATGCGCATCTATATTAGGCAATTATGATCAGACCGGCAGACTACGCATAGCCGAGCCAATCATCACGCAGTAATCCGCGTGCGAAGTCGCAAACAAGTCGCAAACCGACTACAGACGAAGGCAGAAATGCTGGAGAAGGGGTGGACATGCGTTTTTCCACCATAAAATAATGATTATTATCAGTCTACTAAATCAAAGGCTCAGAATAATATTACATACCTCGAAATTCTTACATCCACGATGTAGTACACCGAGATATCGGAAGGCGCACTAGCACCAAACATAGCCGCACTAGTTAGAACTAAGCTTAACATGATAGGTTGTATAACAACAACGTACCGTACTTCCCAGTTAAGTCAAGGGATAGTATATCATAGCAGTTTTGTCTTATTTATGGCTCATTTATGAATATAGATCAAGGGTTATACCACGATGCCGTGTCTTTGTGGTTGTGTATGTATTTATATTCACCCAAGCTCAAGCTTCGACAAAGTCTACCTTTACAACCAGTCTATTTCCTCACGTTTTTACATGTATACATTACAACAAATTCCATTATAAACCAGAAATATACTTTAACACTCGCTTTTGGCTATCTCTTCCTTTTTATATGGTTGCTCAAGTGTTTTTGGACGGTATAATGTAGTAGCAAACCAGTCGCAAACCAGTCGCAAACCGGTCGCAAACTGGTCACAAACTGGTCGCAAACCAGTTGCAAATCGGCCGCACATCGGTCGCAAACCGGTCGCAAGTCAAAAGTGCGCTTTCTCTCGCGAACTACTACCATGGAACCTAGCGAACAATCTATACACGCAAGCAAATCGAGCAAG
Source organism: Pholiota conissans (assembly GCA_015484465.1). Taxonomy (NCBI): domain Eukaryota; kingdom Fungi; phylum Basidiomycota; class Agaricomycetes; order Agaricales; family Strophariaceae; genus Pholiota; species Pholiota conissans. The sequence continues at coordinate 74,503 of MU155290.1, forward strand.
CATACGCGATACTACCAAAGGTATATTCCAATTTACTACAGTCGTCCGGGTCGCTCACACCTACATTTCAGAAATAAAGACGAAATAAGACGAAAGAATGCACTAATAAATAAGAGAAGGCGTGCAGCAGCCAAGTACGACTATGAATTACCTCCTGCTATATTCTAACTGACCTTTGGGCACCACTAGGCAAGCAAAGGTGGATAGTAGCACAAGTACTACCATCGCAGTCGAGAGGAACATCACCGAGCACAATGGCTCTATAGACTCCCCTGCTTCTCTGGACCATGATAACTTGCAAGACATCGTGGCCGAAATTCGAGTAATCGAGGAGAAGGCTAACGAGTGGATTGATACATGGTACCAGCGTAAGAACGATAAATCGCTTCAGGGATGGCTCAAGGAATCAAACTTTCGTACGCTTCGTCGCACCCACAATGCAGGAAGTGATATCCTTCTGCAACTATACCAGCTTTTAGAAACCCCATACCTCGCTCAAGGCATCAATGATCGCTTTCAAGTACTTTTCGGTATAATGCAACTGAACACCCGCATGGCTTCAGCCCTAGCATCCCTCGACGTTGCCATGGACAATGAGATGGAAAGAGACATGTTATCCTACCACCACTTACTTGATTGTACGCCCGTATTCGATGATGATCAACATGCAACAGGAAGCGGAGAGAAGAGCATGCATTGGGCTTGATAGAATAAACGCCCTAGTCGAAATACAACTGTAGCGTATGTATTGGCACTACAATATCTCCGGGATCACCATATACTCTGCCTTGAAGACACACCCGCCAACAAGCGCCTTCAGAAAGTGGTCGCGGGCCGCCTCATGGGTTGAAAACTTGGGAGACAATGCTCCAGGTATTCCACCCGTGTTGATAGGAATGCCCTCCCTGATATCTACTCAGAAATCAGGACGTTTATGTACATTAGGAGTCCACGTACGATCCATAGTAAACCCCTGGGGAGCGCCCAACGGTGACTGCATACCAACGATGCTCCTCAGCAGGCTCCGAAACTACAGCGGGATGACCTATATTTTTCTTGTAAGTGAAGGCATGTGTGACGCATTTGGGAAGCTTACCAGGATCGCAAAGGAGTGGTAATATGGGGAGGTCATACAGACTCAGGCATCGGCGGGAGGATTGGATGGTAATCCTTTGCACATGGTGCGCAGCCAATGCAGCCTGGTATGCGGACTCTGCCTCTTGCTTGGAGCGATAGGAACGAGAACGCGCTGAGAGGCTTGCTGTCGAGCAAGACGCGAAATCAAAACAAACAACCCAGCGGAGCGAGATCTAAACCTAAGGATCGAGCGACGCTCTAACCACAAGGTAAGAAATCGATAGTGTGCAGTGCTGGGTGGTCTAATTAACTTTAGACGCGATCTTAGATCAACAACTATGCCCCAAGTTCGTTTTTGAGGGTAGGGTTTATATCAAGCTTGTCTTAGATTGACTAATGCGATTCGTTTCTATCACTGAGTGAACACAAAACAAATGTATAGTCTTTTATAATGTTTTTATTGCTCTTTGCAATCTCGATAACCGTCTCAGACACAATGATATCAAATACACTTTCTTCAAAACCCTAAA